>PITA01024458.1:0-26227 GCA_004023965.1 Spilogale gracilis | reverse complement strand
TTATTACAAAGCCGTGATTACCAAGACAGCATGGTACTGGCATAAAAACAGAGAAACAGACCAATGGAACAGAGTGGAGAGCCCACATATGGACCCACAAATCTATGGTCAAATCATCTTTGACAAAGCAGGAAAAAATATCCAGTGGAAAAAGGACAGTCTCTTCAATAAATGGTGCTGGGAAAATTGGACAGCTACACTTAGAAGAATGAAACTAGACCATTCGCTTACACCACACACAAAGGCAAACTCGAAATGGATGAAAGACCTCAACGTGAGGCAGGAATTCATCAAAATCCTGGAAGAGAACATAGGCAGTAACCTCTTTGACATCGGTCACAGCAACTTCTTTCAAGACATGTCTCCAAAGGCAAAGGAGACAAAAGCGAAAATGAACTTCTGGGACTTCATCAAAATAAAAAGCTTCTGTACAGTAAAGGAAACAATCAACAAAAGAAAGAGGCAACCCACAGAATGGGAGAAGATATTTGCAAATGACACTACAGACAAAGGGCTGGTATCCAAGATCTATAAAGAACTACTCAAACTCAACACCCAAAAAGAAGATGAACACATCAAAAAATGGGCAAGAGACATGAAGAGGCACTTCTCCATAGAACAATTACAAACGGCCAACAGACACGTGAAAAAATGTTCAGCGTCACTAGCTATCAGGGAATTTCAAATCAAAACCACTCTAAGATACCACCTTACACCAGTTAGAATGGCCAAAATTAACAAGACAGAAAACAACAAGTGTTGGAGAGGCTGCGGAGAAAGTGGAACCCTCTTACACTGTTGGTGGGAATGTAAACTGGTGCAGCCGCTTTGGAAAACAATGTGGAGATTCCTTAAAAAATTAAAGATAGAGCTACCCTATGACCCTGCAATTGCACTACTGGGCATTTACCCCAAAGATACGGATGTAGTGAAAAGATGGGCCATAGGTACCCCAATGTTCATCGCAGCAATGGCCACAATCGCCAAACTGTGGAAAAAGCCACGGTGCCCATCAACAGATGAATGGATAAAGAAGATGTGGTACATATATACAATGGAATACTATGCCTCCATCAGAAAGGATGTATACCCAGCTTTTGTAGCAACATGGACTGGACTGGAAGAGATTATGCTGAGTGAAATAAGCCAAGAAGAGAAAGTCAAGTATCGCATGGTCTCACTTACTTGCGGTGTATGAGGGGCAAACTGGAGGACAGTGGCAGAAGGAAAGCAAATGGGAACTAGGGTAATCTAGGGAGGGAAACGAAACTACAGAGACTTTGGACACAGAAACAAACTGAGGGACTTGGAGGGAGGGGGGTGGAGGGATGAGAGAGCCTGGTGGTGGGTACTGGGGACACCTAAAGCGTGGAGCACTGGGTGTGGGGAATGGGGAATGAATCTTGAAAACTGGGAAAAAAAATTTTAGTAACAATAAAAAAAAATAAAATAAAAAATAAAAAAAAATAGATCAAGAAAGTGAAGAAATTATCCTACCCCACTTTAGTCCCACCTCAAGACTCCAAGCTTCTAAAGCCACACAAGGGTCTAGCCTAAAATACAGGTAGAAGCATAAATATTTTAAGTGAAACTTTAAAATGAACAGGACAGGATTTGGAAACTGAAATGAGATAGTTATTAACTAACTAGATAAGATAGTAATTAACTGAAGTGACTGACATTATGCAATATCATCAAAAATTATAAGGAGATCAACAGAAAGGGGGTTTATATAAAATTGCCAGTTATTGGAAAAATAAAATGGTTTCTCATTTAAACCTGTGAATATTTGTGAGTCTTCAATAAGTCAATTGTATCAAGTGGTATGCTGTGGTCAGCCTACTTTAGACTTAATGATGCTCTAATAAATATGTAGCCATTACATTTAACCAACTATGGGATATAATTATTAAGGGGTATACTATAATTTCCTGCTCTCCATTTGAATACAGTCAAAAGCACGAGATTTTATCATTCCCTGGATAAAAACTTGATAAGATGCTGTTAAATGTAAAAAAAAAATTTAAATAATGAAAATGATATGATTTAAATTATATAAAATTAATTATATTATATTATAATGTTATATGTTATAATATATTCTATATTGATATAATAATGTATTATACATAAACCTATATTTATTATATATATTTATATAAAAAGTATAATTATAAATACATATAAAATATATATAGAATAATATATATTCTCTATCCCTGATTCCTGGCACAGAACTCCTAAAACCCAGGAAATTTCCTAAGGAGCAGGACCATTAGAAACTTCTTTTACTCTAACATTTAGTCTTTGACTCTGACATGGTGACTCCTAATTCCCTTGGGATTTCCTGGGTGACAGGAATTTCTTTCGTTCTAATGAGTTGACTCTTGGTGGACTCCTGCTTGGGGGTCTGTCACCAGAAAGACCAAATCATGATTAGAAACTTGGTACTTTCAGTATCCCTCCACTCCATTCTCTCCTTCAAAGAGGGGAGAAGGGCTAGAAATAAAGCTAATGATTGACCATCCCTATTAAGTGTGGCATTCAGAAAGTTTCTGGGATTAGTGAACACTAGGAGAATTGTGCTCCTGAAGGCTCCATGTCCTTCCCACATAACTTGTCCTAAATATCTCTTCCATCTGGATGTTCATCTGTATCCTTTATTATATCTTTTTTTATTATATCTTTTTATAATAACCAGTAAACAGTAAGTAAACGGTTTCTCTAAATTCTGTGAGTTGCTCTACCATTAATCAAACTGAGGAGGATCTTATGAGAATCTCCAGTTTCTAGTAAATTGTTCAGAAGCACAGGTGACAACCTGGACTTGCAATTGGCATCTGACGTTGGGGGCGGGGGGGGGGGCAGTGTTTGGGGACTGAGCCCTGAACCTGTGAAATCTCATGCTGTCTCTCATAGACAGTGTCAGAATTGGACTAAATTGTAGGACACCCCAGATCGCTTAATGTGGAAAAACCTCTACACACCTGGTATCAGAAGTGTCATAAATGTGATAGTCATGTGAGAGACAGACAGGAAGAAAAGTAAATTTTTCCTAGGCAGGAGCTATACCTTTTCTGTTTATTCTTAGTTAATAAACGTTTCATGATCACTGTAACAACAAATCAAAGCCTCAACTCATTCTAAAATGTCTTCTCAGACTAATCCAATATCATACCTTGATTTAAAGTTGAGACTCCTACATTGATTGCCCAGTTAAAGTCTAATGCTAAAAGGAAGCTTCAGCTCAGCAAAGGGTCAGGTGATCAGTTCCTTTTCTTACATAGTACTTCTGCTCCTCCTTCCATATCTTCTAACTATGGTTGTGATCTCTTCAAGGAAGCAGAGATACTTTTAAGAAAACTTTTAATAAATTGATTTTAGTAATCTAAGTTTGGAGCTTTCTCTGGATTTTGTAGACATTTAAACCAGCTCTCCTACACTCACTCGCTGCCAACTTGTGCTTTTGCACATTCCTCAGAAAAATATTCCTTTATAATTCCACAGTTTCCTTGAAGTGGTCAAATGCATCTCTATACACCACTATTGTTAAAAATATCTTCCTAAGTTTTGTGTGAAGGAGGTAGGATAAGTCCCCTCCAAATTTTCAGCTCTCAACCATTTAATACCCTCAGTTTCAGTGTGAATAAGGGGGTTGAGAGGGATAAGTTCTTTAATTTTCTTTGCATTATCATTTCAATTGCCTTAAAATCTCAGCAGAAATATATTTTCCATATGTAACTGTGATATGGTACCTTAAGGATTGCCTTAGATTGTAGGTAGACCCTTTTGTTATGAATTGAATGTTTTTGTCACTCCAAAAGTATACATTGAAGCCCAAATTCTCAAAGCAGTAGTATGTGGATGTGAGGCCTTTTAGAAGTTCTAGGTTTAGATGAGGTCTTGACGGTGAAACCTCCATAATGGGATTTGTGCCCACATAAGAAGACAAAGAGACTAAAGTATGCTGTCTGTCCCTCTTACACTCTCTCCCAAGGATACTGTGAGAAGGTGACCATCTGCAGGTCTAGAAGAGGGTCCTCAAGACCTGAACCCATCAGCACCTTGATTTCAGACTTCCCAGCCTCCACATTGTGAGTAATAAACTTCTGTTGTGTAAGTCACTCAATTTATGGTATTTTGTTTTAGCAGCCCAACTAAGATACCTTGAGAGCTGATATGCTTCCATACCTCAATTTGAACTAATTGTGTCATACGGAGACTGGTTTCTCTGCTTCTGCACACAGATGAGTTTCTATTCTGTGTGGGCCACACAGAACATAGAATTTAATTGTCTCTCTGTGGGGAGTCAAAAAATTCATCTTTTGCTTCTCCAAGGTATTAGAGAGTGTACCTAATATTTTGCATATCTGGGCCACAGATTTGGCTATAAAGTTTGAGAGAAGACACTGAAATTTTTTTTTTTTTTTTTTTTTTTAGCTTTGGTTCCTATTATGGCATCTGAACTCTGGTATGAATTTAATATAGACTTTGCAAGTGGAAAGCAATTTGAATGGAATTTATTCATGTTAAGAGTGTTCCTAGTTTTAGAGGCCATCTGGTTTTATAGTAATTACAGAGTAAATTACTTAATTTTAAGCTAACAGTATGCAAGAAGAGAAAGTTAACTCACAAAGTTCTCACCTTCTTTTGTGATCAAGTTGTTTTTGAAGTGGAGTATGGATAAAACTACTGTCTCATCTCTAGCAGAGATGAAAGTTGAAGAAAACAGAATTCTTTAGGTGCTAAGGAATAAGGTTATACCAAACTGACCATGGCTGTTTTGCATTTACCAAGTGGCCATGGCTGTTTTACGTTTACCAAGGATTTAAATATAAGGTAAGGGTGCTTTGAAGATAAAACTGGTGGTAAGAAAGGAAAAATAGCAGATGATGACAGTTAGTTAGACATAAATCAGTTTACTTAAAGGGGAGTAAGAACAACCTATCAGCAAAATTTACTGGAAAAAAATATAGTGTTCTGTTTTTCTCAGTTAGTTGCAGTTTGAAATTTTAGAACCGTTTTTGAAAATACTGACACTGTGGCTAAAGATGAAATTGGCAACCATGCCCATAAACTAAAATCCCCCCCACTTTGGACAGACTTTTTAAGACTTAAGGTGGCAAAATAAAACAGAATATGCTGGGCATGTTGTAGGGCAAATATATGAGGTGGAGCAAACCATTTCCTCAGCCATCCTTACTTTCCCTCTGCAAACTGGAGAAGATTGTGTTTTATGATCTATAACCTCCTTTCAGTCCCCACATATCTATTTCTTCCCTTTCCTGGTATGCAACAGAACTTCATCCATTTTAGAACTTCTTGTTCTACAGAAAACAAGCTTCCATAAATTGATAAAGGATTATTTTTTCTTAAATCTATAAATCTTCAGATTATGGTATAAATGTGGCACTTTTTATTTTTGGTGGGGAGTTCTTTCCTCATATTTCTCAAATCACACAGTATGGACAAACATAAAGGCCAGATAAATAAACTCCTTTTGCAAACTGCGTTAACAGTCAAACTGGGGGCACCTGGATGACTCAGTTGGTTGAGCCTGCAGTTCTTGATTTTGGCTCAAGTCATGATCTTGGGGTCATGAGATGGAGCCCCAGACTCCAGGCTCCACACACAGTCTGCCTAAGTTTCTCTTTATCTTCCTCTCCCACTGCCCTTCCCCTAACTTGCACATACATTCTCTCATTAAATAAACAAACAAACAAACAAACAAATAAATAATAAAATCTTTTTTAAAGAAAGTCAAACTATAGCCAAATAAGGTTAGTTCCTTGAGAAGTGAGATTAGTTTTTCTACAATAGAATGCTCCAGAAATCCAGTTACTGAGAACATTGAAGTTTAAGTGGTCGTATATAAATATCTATAACATCAGAAATAAATTAAAATGTCTTTAGCAATGAGGATTGAGGAAAATAGATATCAATAAGGAATAGAGCCACTCCATATTTTCAGACACATAATGGATTTGAGTAATTTAGTTTTGTACGACCTATTGGGATCAGAGACTTAGCAGGCCTTATTATCTGTTTTGTTTTTTAATAATTCAGGTCTAACCTAAGGAACGATTATTTAGAGTAAAATAAACTGGAATAAAAATAATCAGAGATTTTAAAGAGGGCAAAGTGTTCAAAGAATGTGAGATCTATTGCAAAAGTTAAGAAAAAAAGATAGAAGAGATGGCAAAACGTAAAAAAGAAGAGAAAAGAGAATCAACCAAAATGGGACTTTTTTTTGTGGGAGGGAGGTTAATATTTTCTAGACATTTTAGAGTATTTTTGTGTATGAATTTTGAGCCTGACTTCCAGGTCCACACATAGAACCTTTATCAACACCAAACCATACCAATCTAAGACCAACATTTTCAAGTTTTCCAAGTATAAAATGCCTGAACTTTCACAGCTCTGTGACATTTACTCATATTGCAGTGATACCTACCAATTCTCTTAATGTTCTGGAGGAAAAGTCTGATCCTGCTGAATAGTGTCTATTCTGCAGTATTGGCCAAGGCCCCTTCCTAGGGGACAGTGGGCATTCATGTCTATATAACCTTTATAAAGACCCACCTAGGAGTTATTAAACATACTGTGGCCTTTCTCCCTTACCAAGAGAGATACATTTTATATTGGAATTTATAAACAG
The DNA here is from genome assembly GCA_004023965.1 of Spilogale gracilis. Lineage (NCBI taxonomy): Eukaryota > Metazoa > Chordata > Mammalia > Carnivora > Mephitidae > Spilogale > Spilogale gracilis. The sequence goes on along the minus strand of PITA01024458.1, from coordinate 19,569 downwards.
TAATAAGCGGTAAATAAGCAATTTGAAAAAAACACCTCTGGTTAATTTCCATACAATTACCTCAATGTGAGGGAGTGAATGTGAAAAAACTTATTTTAGGGTTTAAACCACTGTAGTTTTGACACACACATACTATTATCTAAAAAGAATTGAATCATAAGCTCCACTGGACATGTCCACCAACTCACAGTAAGTCCAAGGCAAGAACAAGAAGAAGGATATCCAAATTGAACTACTATCTGTGTGTGTGTGTGTGTGTGTGTGTGTGTGTGTGTGTGGTGGGAGGAAGAAGTGAGAAGAGAATTTGATCTGTCACTCTAACAGAAGATAGAATGTTAGCCTGTTCTGTTAGCTAAACCCCCATCCATTGTCTTCTGTCAATTTTCATGCAGATATGCATTAATATACATTAATATATTTTGATGATCCTGAAAGCTCACCTATATGCAAAAGCTTTTAAATAATTAATGCTTATAAATTTTAACTTACTTATAAAGAGATTATGATCAGTGAGATATGTTTTTAGAGCAAAAGTTAGAGGTAAGTTTTAGGGGAAAAAGGTTAAAATAAAAAAGTTTTAATTCCGTAGGCTATGGCATAAATTATATGTTATATTTAACTCTCCACAAGAGTTACAGAGGCCCACACTCATTCAGAATCGTAGTCAGTTTGAGCCACTCCAACAAGGTACCACATAGACTGAGTGGATTATAAACAGAAATTTATTTCTCACAGTTCACTGAAAAGAAGTCATTTATATGACATTCTAAAGTACTTGGCAAACCAGATACCACATGATGGGAATCATGATTTACTTGAGTTGTGCCATTTCGAAATGCTTAATTAAGAATTACCTAGAGATAGTTATAATATTGAATGCATTTACACATTTTATAAGCCTAAGACAGGGAGACTAGCCCAACAGTTAGGAAAGACTACCAGGATTTAGATCACATGTTCACTGCTTATTGGACTGCCAACTTTGGGACTCACTTAAGCACACTAAGCCTGTTTTCCTCATTTATCAATGAGATTGTAGTGTATACTTTGTGGGGCATCATAAGTGCTTAGTAAATTTAACTATCTTTTTTTAGTATGCTGTACTCAGATATTCTTAGCACACAAAAAGTTAACAAAGTATGTTATTGGATGGGATCCATGTAAAAAAATGAAAGGTTATTAGTTATTTTATATGTGTTTGACATGCAGTAAGACCACCATTTGAGTTGATTTTCTAGACCAGTCCTACCCAATAGAAATATAATGTGAGCCATATATATAGTTTTAAATTTTCTAGTAGTCACATTTTCAAAAAGCATTTAACCTATAATCAATATAAAAATTGTTAAAGAGATATTTTACATGGTTTGAATACTAGGTCTGAAATCCATTGGTATTTTACTCATATAACTTGTCTCAATTTGGATTACCATATGTCAAGTACCCAAATAACCACATGTAGTTAGTGACTACTCTTTTGGAAAGTACAGTGCTACAGACAAATTACCTGGAACATATGATACAGTTCCCCTTCTTATACCCGTGGAAGACTTGTCATTCATTTCTGCTGTGCCTATCCTTCACCTCAGTCTCCCTCTCAACTCAACACTCAGGCAGCTCCTACCTATTATTGAGAGTTAGCATACACTATGAAATTTATTTGTAAACTTGAGTATCTATAATTGTCTGTACAAGTTTCTAGCCTGATGCCAAAAATTCTTCTTTGGTCACAAAATTGTCTTCTAACTATGGCAGTAGTGAATCATTAATCTGTGGACTGATTCTCAGACAGCATTAGTCTTGACTAAAAGAATAGTCATGCTAAATAGTTGGTTTATATAAAAGCTGTCTTTAAGAAATAATTTTCTACAATTAATTGTGTGTTGGAATGGTATCCTTGTAAACATTTATGAAAAGATATTATTTGACAGTTGTCAGAGGGGATGAGCAAAATGGGTGAAGAGGAATGGGTGGTGAAGCTTCCAGTTCTGGAATGAATAAGTCATGGGTCTGAAAGGTACAGCATAAGAAATATAGTCAATGGTATTATAATAGTGTTGTATGGGGACAGATGATTGTGGTGAACATAGCAAAACATAACCATGTCAAAGCACGATGTTATACACCTGATACTAATGTTCCATTGCATATCAACTGTACTTCAATTTTTTTAAAAAAAGAGGTTAAATATAAGATGAATGTTATCTGAACAAATACATTAAAATCTCTAGGTTAATAAAAGCTTAAATTAATAATTTGATAAAGGGGCAATTATTTTATCCTAGTCTTTTTCCTATATCTTCTACTTTCTCTTTTTATTTCTATCTTCCTTTCTTTCTCCTTTTTTCTTTTCTTTCCATACTCTCTCTATCTCTGTCTCTCTCTCTCTCTCTCACCATTTATCTCAGTGATATATCAATAACTCTTTGCAGGACACTCACACACACAACCTGAAGAACAATTTCTCCATCATACACCAGTTTCCTGTGCATCATAAATTAATTTATATCAGTAAGCAGACCCTGACCACTTTTGAAAATGCCTTTGCATGACCTATATTTCATGACTATCAGAGAAGGCAGCTTCTACAATGAAATGGAGAATCCTGTCTCAGGACTATTTATTTCTTTCTTAAATTGGTAAATTTAGAAATGTCATGAAGAGAACACCCACTTGCTGAACTGAACAAATTTACTTTTCTCACACTTGTTTTGACACTGACCCTTTTACAGTATAAAAAGTACATATTTTACACTTCTCTCTGCTCTAACAGTTTCTTTCAGGCTTTGTAGCTGCATAAGGCATTGTCCTTGAGGAAGAAATCTTACTGAAACCACTGAGCAACTCATTAGCTCAGAAATTTGTAGGTAGGTGTGCTCCAGGGCACCAACAGATGGTTTAATTGGGTACAAGATTCCAGAAGGCTATGTGCAGATTGACAACATTTTTTTATCCCAAAACCCGAGTTACTCAACCCTTACTGAAAGAAAAGTGCTACCTGAACAAAATATGTGATTTCAGGGAAAGTGGTCAGAACTTCTGTAGCCCCAATTCCTCCTTGACTTGCTCACTGACACCTCAACTTATAACATAATAGATTCACTTCTGTGATTTAAGTCTTATCCCTTGTTGAAATGCATATTCCCCTGGAGATTTTCACAAGATAAATATGAATAGCTATTCAAATCTTTCCAAACACCCAAAGTTGTAGCCAGTCCTCCACTGACCCCAGACTCTAATAGATCTCCTAGAAGCACATAAAGATGGGGGTTGGGAAAGTAACTAGGAGTAAAAACATATTCTAAAAGAAAGTATTAACTTTTTCTCAACCACTAAGTCAGCACAACTTTCTGTGTTACATTTGTGGTAATGATGGCTTAGGTCTTCTGACTCAGTATTTTCTCATTTAGGACTATAAACAGGAGGTGGGATAGAGGGAGACCGCACTGGTGGCAAAGACAGTGCTTCTGCTGCTGGCTTCGGTAGGTTAACAGACAGGAATGCTTACATGCAAACTGACTAATACACTTTGTTACATAGAGAAGTTTTGATCTTTTAAAAATGATTCATATATTTTGCCAAAGCTTTAGCTATATGGAGAATATCTGAGTGGTTTCCAATTTTGACACCTTCAATTCAAGGTCTCAGGGCCAAACTATTGCTGACATGTTATTTATCTCTTTATAATTTATTATTCTTAAGTACCTTCTAATGGGTTTCATTGATTTGTTCATTGTACTTATCACAAGGCAGGTTGGCTGTTTGTCTAAATGTGTTGATGTTCACATTGATTTTGAATAGCCTTGAATAGTCTCTCTTCATTTGGGCAGGGTTGATGAGCCCATGCTCTGATAAATAAGTAATTAAAAGAAGATCTTTTCTATTTGTATCTAGTAGTTTAAACATACATACATGCACACACACACACACACACACACACACACACACACACACACATACATGCTGTATAGAGACAGATGGCTGTACCTGGGGAAGAAAACATCTTAGGAAGTACAGTAAGGTGGGTCAGAATAATAATTAGTTACACTTTCATTGTGCTTACTAGATTCTATACATTATTTTAAATGTTGGAAGTGTAAACTCATTTATTACTTAAAACAACCCTAAGCATAATGAATGCTATTATTATTATTTCCATTTTATATATGAAGAAATTGAAACACAGACAAGTTAAATAACTTTCTCAAGGTCATACAGTATTTCTGCCTTTTCAGTCATAAACTGAAGGGTTTAGGAAACACAAAATTAGTAAATAATTGAAGACCAAAAAATACTTCACCTATCCCACCCAGCTAATTTTTTGGAGGAAGAGGGTGAAAGAAACCCAGTAGAATTTTATTTGATTTTACAACATTCATTCAGATAAAAGAAGGGAGACTGTGGAGCTCTTGAGTGGTGGGAGCTGGTGGAGTTGGCATCAAAAAGGAGAGAAGTACATATTGATCTAAGGAGATGATATGTACTTAAGAGAATGACTGAAGGAATTTAGCTATCATTAATGGCAGTTAGGCTATGACTACTGAAAATGGAAAGCAAGAACAGTGTTGAGCTGAAGAATAATATACAAAGAATTGTGGCAGAAGATTGAGGCATCTCTCTCAAGAACAAAGGGTGCATCAAAGGGTTCTTGCTCTATGGGTCCCTGCACAAATTCCAAAACATTTATCTTGAAAATCAACCATGTGTGCATGGGATAAATGTATAAAAATCACCTGAAGTCACAAATATCAGCACATGTGCTCATGTTTTGTATATGTCTTATATTCTTCCTCAAACACTGATATCTATCGATATTTGCCTTTTCAGATTCCTACTCACAAATTGTTACATTATTGATTCATTCATTAAACTACACGAATATGATAGGCACTGAAAAGTGAGAGCTATCATTTATGAATCTGTTAAGACCTTGTAACATGCTTTCACATAGATTTTGTCATTTTTACCATCGTAACAGTTAAAGATGCTATTATTTTCCTGATTTTGTAGATAGAGGTAGAGATTCAGAAGAGAACTCAATCTCATGCTTGCTCTGTGCCAGTAATTAAGCAAGTCTTTTATAATGCTTATCCCTCACAGCAAATCTGTTCAGAGGGGTCTTATCTCCAAGGACACTGAAGCCCAGTCTTTCAGTAATTGCCTAATACACAATAGCTGATCACACAATAGCTAGTGAAATCAGAAAGTATTATAAAATGGGTTGATTCCAGCCTGCACTTTTAATTACCTTATTTTTAGAAAACTTACACTCCGAGATCAAAAATAAAGTTAGGCTTCTGCTTCATTTATGAGTGCTCCTGGGAATCAAACACATCAAAATCATTAATAGCATAAATTTCACAGATGTTCCAAATCACTGAGGCAGACATCAGCCAAAATTAACCTTTCCAATCACCAAATATGGTTCAGCTATTTTCCCTTTTTTTTTTACTGAGCCTTGAGTTTGCCATGTGATAGGTGAAAATCCACTTGAGATTTACATAGTCTATTGATAAATTAGATAAGATTGTGTCATCCCAATTACACCTACCAGCTGCATTGTTTCTTTTCTCACTTGTAATTTAGGGTCATATTTAAAATATGTTGCTAAATCTAAAATCATGAAGATTACCCCTAAATTTTGTTCTAGAGTTTTATGGTTTTAGCTCACCTATTCAGGTTATTGAGCCATTTTGAGTTAATTTACTAGACAGGGTGTGAGGTAAGGGTTAAACTTTTTTATATGGTGTGAGGTAAGGGTTAACCTTATTTCTTTTGCATGTGAAAATCCATTTGCCCCAGCACATTTGTTGAAGAGACTATCCTTTTCCCTTTAAATGGACTACCACCCATGTTTAAATTTAATTGTGCCTAGAAGCTCATTTTAATATCAGTAATTATTTGCACTTGTGGAGCGCTTTGTAAACATTGTGTATTGATCTTCTTCTATATGCTAAGAGTTAGGCATAAAAATTATCCTAATTTCACGGTGAAGAAAGTGAAAATCATACTATTGTATGATCTGTACAAATACAAACTATAAATTAGCAATTTAGTAGTCAAAACCACCCAACATTTAGTTTTAATTTTTCTGATAAGTTTTTGTTTCTTATGGCACACAAGTTCTGGATGCCTCAAGCATGGAAAGGTTGTAAATGGAGAACTGACTCAGAAAGGATGACACATTTAGCAACCTCAATCATGGAACAAAAACATGTGAAGTGATGGTTCTATTTTAGACAAGGTAGTCCCTGATTACAAAGTACTGAGGTTTCCAGATATTCACTTTCAAAAAAGAATTAAATAGATACAAAACTTTCCCTGTAGTTGCATATCACTTATGAATTCAAAATATTTTTTTTAATTGGTGGGAAAGAGAAGTAACTACTATGGTGACCATGGAACACCTAATTTATGTTCCACATGGATTTACTGAAACTTAATTGTGTCATCATGGGATGGTGAGAAAATAATGGGTTTAGCAAACATTGCTTTAGGATCGCAGCCAATTGCAAAGATTGTTAGTTACTCAGTCCCTGTCTAGTATACTCTTATTATTTAAGATAACTCCATTTTTACTAAGAAGTACAATGTAAATGTGGTTAAGATGACTAAGGCCCCCACAAAATGTCCAACTCCTAATCCCTGAAAACCTATGAATAGGTTACTGTAACCTATTGTAAAGGAAAATTAATACTATCGAGATGGGGAGAGTACCCTGGATCATCTGATTATGTTCAATTCAATCGTAGGGGTTCTTATCAAAGTGAGAGAGGATGATCTTGTTCAGAGCATGAGAGAGATGATGTAAAGAAGAAAGCATAGGTGAGCGGGAGAGAAGATGCTATATTGTCTTTGAAGATGGGAAAAAGGGCCTTAAGCCAAGGCATGCAGGTAGCTTCCAGAACTTAGAAATGGTAAGGAAATGGATTCTTCACAAGAAATGCAGGCCACTAAGCCCTTTATTTTAGGCCAGTTAAACTCAGTTTTGGCTTCGACATCTAAAACTACGAGTTAATTATCTCATGTTGTTTTAGACCGATAAGATTGTGATGACTTTTATATCAGCAGTAGAAAACTAAAACATGTTAATAACATATAAGCATCTCATTTTTCCAAATTCAAGAAGATTGTTGAATAAGATTTACTTAGATAACTCATTTTAGTACAAAAGCAATTGAACAATATAGAAAAAATTAGATATTTTTAAAATAATTAGAAATCAATAAGGTATCTTGGGAGAATCTCAATGCAGTTTATAAAAGACCTATATAGGAGAAAATAAAATTGAATCTGAACTGAACAAAATATACAAACATAACAAAACATATAAAACCTAAATGGATCCAAAACCTAAATGAGAAAAGGAACACTATAAAATAGATGGAAAAAATGTTATCTTTCCAATACAAACTTTTTTTGAGATAAAATTTACATAAAACATCCTTTTTTACATTGGTGAATTTTAGCAAATGTATACACCTGTGTGACTACCAACATCATTAAAGTTGTGTTGAATATTTCTATCACCCCCAAAAATATCTCCCTTTTGCCCCTTCTGGTCAATACTCTACTCATGGTCCAAAACAATATTTGATATGTTTTCTTTCGTTGTGTATTAGGCTTCTCATTCCTAGAGTTTCACATAAATGAAAATATATAATGTTTACTCTTTAATACCTACCTACCTTTGCTTCCTCAGAACAATGGTTTTGAGATTCATCCATGTGCTTTTAAGTATCATGATATCATTTATTTTTATTGCTGAGTAGTATTCTACTTTACAGATATACTAAAACTTGTTTATCCATTTACCTATGTTTTTGGATTTTTTTTTTAGTTTATGGGAATTTAAAATAAATATTCTATGGACTTTAATGTCTGAACCTTTGTGTGAACACATCGCTCTTTTATTTATCTTGTTTAATGTAAGAATGCAATTACTGGATCATGTAAGTGATACTGTTTTGTTTTGCTTTTTAACCGAAGTATAATTGACATACAATATCCTATTAGTTTCAGGTGCACATCTGAGTGGTTGAATACTTTTATACATTAGAGAATTATCCCATGGTGAGTCTCGTTACCTTTTGTCACCGTATAATTATTAAAAATTGTTGATTATGTTCTCTATGCTATACATTACATCCCCACATCCCCATGGCTTATTTACTTTGGAGCTGGAACTTTGTACTTCTTAATCCCTATTTTGCTTAGGCACCAATTGCTTTCTGCTCTGATATTCAACAGTTTGTTTGGGTTTTTTTTTTTCCTGTATCTATGAGTATGTTTCTGTTTTATTTTGTTTGTTCATTTGTTTTGCTTTTCAGATTCCACATACAAATGAAATCATACAGTATTTGTCTACCTTTGCCAGATTTATATCACTTAGTGATACCCTTTGGGGTCATCCATGTCGTCAGAAATGGCAAGACTTTGTTCTTTTTATGGCTGAGTAATATGCCATTACACACACACACAAACACACACACACATACATCTTTATATATTCATCTAGCAGTGGACACTTAGATTGCTTCCATATATTGGTTTTGTAAATAATGCTGCATTGAACATAGGGGTACATTTTTCTATTATCTCTTCAAATTGATGTTTTTGTTCTCTTCAGGTAAACACCCAGAAGTAGAACTACTGAATCATATGGTAGTTCTACTTTTAATTTTTTTCAGAAAACTCTGTACCGTTTTCAATAGTGAATGCACCAATTTACATTCTGACCAACAGTATGTAAGAGTTCTCTTTTCTTTACATCCTCATCAACACTTGTCATTTTTTGTCTTTTTGATAATAGCCAGTCTGACACATATAAGAAGATATTTGCAAGTCATACATTTGGTTAGGGATAAATATCTAAAAAATATAAAGTATTTATACAACTTATATAGAAAAGGAAAAAACAAACAATCCAATTAAAAAACAGGCAAAGTTGGGTACCTGGGTGGCTCAGTTTGTTAAGTGAATGCCTTCGGCTCAGGTCATGATCCCGGACTCCTGGGATTGAGCCCTGCGTGGGGCTGCCCGCTCGGCAGTGGGAAGCCTGCTTCTCCGTCTCTCCCTCCCTGTGCTTATGTTCCCTCTCTGGCTGTATTTTTCTCTATCATATAAATAAATAAAAGCTTAAAAAAAAAACAGGCAAAGGACTTAAGTAAACCCTTTTCCAAAGAAGACATACAGATAGCCAACAGACACATGAAAAGATGCTCAAAATCACTCATCATCAGGGAAATGTAAATCAAAATTGCAAGGAGATATTACCTTATAGAAGTGATGTTTCATTTTATGATAGACTGTGAAAATATTTTCCAAAGTGACCATATCTTCCTTAACATACTTAGAAATGTAAATCTTTCATTTTAGCCATTCTGGCGAATTGTGGCAGTAACACATCACAGACTAATTTCTATTCCTGGAATAAACTACATTTGGTCATGGCGTATTATTATTTCTTATGTTGCTGGATTATACTTCCTAACTTTAAAAAATAATTTTAAAATACACATTCACGAAGGATACTGTCATGAAGTTTTTTGGTTTGAAATCTTTGTTGTCATGTGTCTGCCTGATTTTTTTTCTTTTCTTTGATTTTTGGATTCAGAGAAATACTGACCTCATAAAATGAGTAGAATTTTTCTTTGTCCTCCATTTTAGAATAAAATTTTTTTTAATTATTTTTTTAAACACTGGTAGAATTCACAACTGAAATTGCCTCAATTCTGAATTTTTGTTAGGGTTGTTTAAAAAACAACAACTTCAAATACAATTGCTTCAATGTATATAAGTCATTTCAGGTCATCTATTTCTTCTTGAGAAAGCTTTGAAGTCAGATTTTTTTTTTTACAGAAATTCTCCTTTTGATATATGTTTGTTCAATTTTTCAACATAAAGTTATTAAGACCTGCTTTATATCATTGTAGTATTTGTAAGACTGATACTGATGTCTCCTCTTTCTTTCCTAGCATTGGTGATCTGTGTCTTCTCTTTTTTTTCTTTATCAGTTTGGCTAGGGTTTATAAATTGCACTGATATTTTTGAAGAACCAACTTTTGAGCCATTGATTTTCTTTATTGTTTCTACTTTAACTGGTTTCTAATTTTTCTTCAGGTAGAAATATAGATCACTGTTAATATTCCATATATTTTTCCTAAAAAAAAAACTTTAAAGCTATAAATTTCCCTCTAATCACTACTTTAGTTATACATAAAAATATTATATTTTAATTTGTTTTATTTACATATATTTTTAAATTTATTTCTAATGTTGCCAAGCATAAAATTTCTTAATGAATTTCCTACCTGATCTTGATTTTTGGAAGGGGCGTATTCCCTAAATATCAGTTAGGTTGAGCTGGTGGATACTATGTTTTTCATTGTAATTAAAGATAAGAAAATTTTAAATAGGGGTACCAGGATAGCTCAGTCATTAAGTGTCTGCCTTCAGCTCAGGTCGTGATCCCAGGGTCCTGGGATTGAGTTCCACATCAAGCTCCCTGCTCAGCAGGAGACCTGCTTCTCCTTCTCCCACTTGCCCTGCTTGTATTCCCTCTCTCAGTGTGTCTCTCTCTGTCAAATAAAATCTTAAGAAAAAAAGAAAGAAGTAAATAAAATTTTAAATAATTGTAAATATAAATTAACCATATCTTAAATTACCTTATTAATTTAAATTTGTTTATACTACCAATCACTTAGAAGTAAATATTGAAATATAATTGGTAATTTGCTTCTTTCCAGTTTTTGTTTGGTCAGCACATAGTCCATGTATTCGGAAATGGTCTATAATTGGGTGCATATACATTTGGACTATATATTTTTCATAAATTGCTTGTTCTATCATTTAATTTTTTTTCTCCTTGGTAATATTTATTCTCCCGAAGTCTCATTTATAGTATTAAAATATTGAGTTATGCTTTCTTATGATTAGATATTTTATAGTATAACTTTTTGCAATCTTTTTATTTAAATGTATGGTAGGCTATATGGTCCTGAGAAGATGTCCATGTCTTGTTATCTGGAACCTGTGAATATAACACCTTAAATTGCAATACTGTAGATTTGATTAATTAAGGATTCTGAATTTCAGAGATTATCCTGGGTTATTAACATCAATCCAACATAATCACAAGACTTCTTTTAAGAGGGACACAGGGAGGGCACCTGGGTGGCTCAGAGGGTTAAAGCCTCTGCCTTCCGTTCAGGTCATGATCTCAGGGTCCTGGGATCGAGACCACATTGGGCTCTCTGCTCATCAGGGAGCCTGCTTCCTCCTCTCTGCCTGCCTCTCTGCCTACTTGTGATCTCTCTCTGTCAAATAAATAAATAAAATATTCAAAAAAAAGAGGGACACAGGGAATCAATTCAGAAAAAGAGTTGAAGATGAAACCAGATGTTGGAGTGATGTGCTTTGTACAAAGAATGAGCAATGAACAAGAAATGCAGGTAGACTCTAGAAGCTGGGAAAGGTAAGGGTAGAAAGACATTTTTTAAGTAAAAACTCAAAAGAAAATTGCAAATCAAAATAAATGGAAGAGTTTGATGGTATTACTATTAAGTATTTTTATTCAATAGTTTGGTGTTGTTAAAATTAAGCACTTTCATTCAGTGAAATTAATGTTAAAAACAATTATAGAAAATAATTAACATTTCTAAATCTGACAAGGAAATAGCATCTGAAAATATAAAGATCTCCTACAAATTAAAAAAAAAAGTAAGGACCATCAATGAAAAACAAAATCAACAGAGGTTGAAAACTGCGCTAGAGAAAAAACAAAAGGTTAAAACAGTGATAGTTAATTTTATATCAACTTCATTGGCACTGAGGTGCCTACATCACAGATTTTTTTCTGGGTGTGTCTGTGAAGATATTTTTCTGAGATTAGCATTTTAATTGGTGGACTCAGTAGATTGCCTTTCTGAATAGAACAAAAGGTGGAGGAAGGAGAAATTCAGCACTTTTTGCATCCTGCCTGCTGCTTGAGTTGGAACATCTCATCTTTGTTGGTCTTCAGACTAGGATTTACATCATTGGCTCCCCTGGTTCTCAGGACTTCAGATTTGGACTGAATTACACTATTGGCTTTCTTGGGTCTCTAGCTTGCACAGGGCTTGTGGATCATGTGGGACTTAGCAGTCTTCATAATCATACAAGCCAATATTTCATAATAAACATATATCAAACAAATTACTGGTTCTTCTTCTCTGGAGAACCCTGACTAATACAAACAGCCTATGAAGAAGAGAGTATAGTTAATCATCAGAGGTGTTAAATTTAAAATAGAAAAAGTATCATGCCTATTGATCTCAAAATTTAGAAACTCGGTATAGTCAACAGGGGATGTGTATGATAGGGAAATGTCTGCAGTTTAGGATTATATACTGGTGTTGCCATTCTGGAGAGCAGTCTGGTACTAATTAGTCAAATTAAGTATTCTATGTCTGCATATGTATGCTAAAGAATTTCTCACAAATGTCCATAAGCATGCATGTACAACAATATATATACAGTTTGGTTCTTCTGTGTGGAAGAGGATTTTAATGCAACATATGTTGGACACACATCATAAAATCTTAGTCAATGATCAGAATACTAGGCAAGATACACACACTGAAGAATAGATAGATCTCACAAGAATAAGTTGGTGTGTCAAATTAAGACATAGAATAAGGCACAATACTTATTTAAATTAAAATACACTCATACCTAATAATAATACATGTTTAATGTATTATTGTATACAAAATGTATACAAAAATGAAAATATACTAAGTACTTGGAATAAAATTGTCTTTGAAATGTTGTATGGAAGTTGGGAATGTAAATGAAATAGTATTAGAAAAACATTTCATCATCTTCCTTGTATTCAAATATGACCATGTGACATAGTTCTTATCAATGGTGAAAGGAACTGGGAAAGCTTATTAAAAAGAAGCACATGGGGTGTCTGGATGGTTCAGTTGTTAAGCATCTGCCTTCAGCTCAGGTCATGATCCTAGAGTCCCGGGGTTCGAGCCCTGCATCAGCTCCCTGCTTGGCAGGAGGCCTGCTTCTCTCTCTCTCTCACTCCCCCTGCTTGTGTTCCTTCTCTAGCTGTGTTTCTCTCTGTCAAATAAATAAATAAAATCTTTTTTTAAAAAAAGAAGCATAGTAAACTATTATGTATTTTCTGTTGTTTTGACTTTCTTGTCACTGTTTGGATTAAAGATGAAATGTCTGGAGTTTTAGCATGATTTTTAATTTTTTTTTTAAGATTCCGGGTCTCCAGGATCATGACCTGAGCCAAAGGCAGTCGCTTAACCAACTGAGCCACCCAGACACCCTAAAAATTTTTTGTTCATGAGAGAATGATAAAAAGAATTGCAGATGAAAAAAATAAGAATTGCAGATGTTTGATATCTTTGTGAAACTGAATTAAAATAAATACTTGGCAACCTCCAGAAATCTTATATGTTGTTAACTGTAGCAAACATAATCCTTTCTGAAACTACAGCAAACTAGGGCAGATTGAGATCCTTCTCTTAAAGGCTCTCCCAGAATCAACATATAGGAAGAATTAGAATTACTGAGCTCTGCTATTTCATTACACTAAAATTAAAGTTCAGCAGTGGAAAGATCATGAGTTTTAAAGGCATAAACTATGAGTTCAAATCTCATTCTTCTCAATTGCTGTCTGTGTAACCCTAAGAAAATTGCATAAACTGCTTCTGCTTCAGTGTCTTCATCTATAATATAAGAAAAATATTACATCCTCACAGTTTTGAGAATTAATAGAGATAATGCTTGGCATTTATTCATTAAAATTTACTTTCTTTCCTGTTGAACAAATATCTTTCATTGTATTGAGGGAACAATTCAAAAAGAGCAAGAAAATTGCTTCTGCACCAGGAAAGAGGCCTTGAGTTAGTTACCTAAGGTAGGATTCAGGCTGACAGCGATGCAATGACCCTTTTCAAATCATGCTGTAGAAGTTAAACCACCATATGTCATCACAGATGGTGTATTGGCAGAAGGGAGCTGCGATATTTCAAATGACAAAATAGAGTCAAAGGCACTTTAAAAGGTTAACAAGAGGGTCTAAAATTCTTGAAATGAAATCAAACAAGATTACATATAAAACATTTTCATTTGGATTTTAAATAAACAACCATATACAATTGAAAAAGGAGGAATTTGGGGCGCCTGGGTGGTTCAGTTGGTTGAGCAACTGCCTTCGGCTCAGGTCATGATTCCGGAGACCTGGGATTGAGTCCGACATCAGGTTCCCTGCTGGGCGGGAAGCCTGCTTCTCCCTCTCTCACTCCCCCTGCTTGTGTTCCCTCTCTGGCTGTGTTTCTCTCTGTCAAATAAATAAATAAAATCTTTAAAAAAAAAAAAAAAGAAAGGAAAAGGAGGAATTCATTTGAAAAGTTTCGATTCAAAGGCCAACATTTTGTATTGACCATGATATTAGTTTAAGCCAACAAAATGATGCATATGAAGGTGGTGAGTTTAAGGTTACTAATCAAAGGTGGCTACACGTTTGTTTCTCTTTGCTCTCATGATCTTATAATATGACAGTAAAAACAAACACATGAAAAAAAATAAGACAGAAGATAGATTGTCTGTAAATGAGAAGTTTGTGCCTATACTTGGATAAAGTCAAACCAGAAAGCTAGAGACCAGTACTCATAGGTGACAACTGCAGTGGATGGAAGAGCTTCTCTGGATAACCAACAGAATCACAAAAACGTAGCACAAAGGGAAGAAGTGAGAATGATAGCTGAAAGAGGGGTTTAGTTGAAATGCTGAAGATCAAATAACTCTCTCAGTCTAATGCCTACATTCTTATTTCACCATCACCATCTCCTCACACATTATCCAAGTAATAAAAAAAAGCCACAACATTCTCCCACCATTGTCAAATATTGGCTAGTACTTAAAAAGAAAAATTCTTTTTTAAATAAATATTTTATTTATTTATTTGACAGAGAAAGAGCACAAATTGGCAGAGAGGCAGGCAGAGAGAGAGGAGGAAGCAGGCTCCCCGCTGAGCAGAGAGCCCATTGCGGAACTCAATCCCAGGACCCTGAGATCATGACCTGAGCTGAAAGCAGAGGCTTAACTCTCTGAGCCACCCAGGCACCCCAAAAAGAAAAATTCTAAAGAGGAATTAGGAGTGTTAAAGTGGACTTTGGACTGCTACAGAAAGGTACATCCATGCAAGAATTCCACCCACTCTATAGATAGTCTCTGTTTTTGACTTTGAAAGAAATGTTTCCTGCTTCAAACCTGACACAAATTCCAAGAAAATTCAATAAAATTTCCCACTCTTGGGAGTGTCAAGAGAAAAAAACATAATTCCATGGACAGAATAGTACAGGTACAAATAAGCATTTACCTTTAAAAATAAATAAATGAAATCAATGTCATTTCAAAAGTCTCTTTGCAATCAAAAATATCATTTAGGTCAAAAAATCCAATTATGTTTTGTTGTGAAATACAGAAAATATTTATGTTAGTAGTTATAATAAATGGAGAGGCACATGGGTGGCCAGTTGGTTAAATGTCCCACTCTTGGTTTCAGCTCGGGTTATGATCTCAGGGTCATGAAATGTTGTCCCACATCAGACTATATGCTCAGCAGAGTCTGCTTGAGATTCTCTCTCTTCCTCTCCCTAAGTCTCTACCACTCATGCTCTCTCTCTCTCTAAAATAAGTGAATCTTAAAAATAATAATAAATGGAAAACTTATGAAAACAATACCCATATTTAAAGAAAAATTATCCTAGCAGAGTTCTGCTTCAGATAATGGCTAGCTCATATCAGACTAACCCTCTTATAGATAAAAGTTATATTTCTGAACAAAATATTAAAGTAAACCACATGAAGGCATTGGAAATTTTCTAAAACCAGGCAGAAACTAGAAGGCAGTTGATCACTGAATGAGAGGCAATGTAATGACTAGGAACTGTGTTTTGTGACTTTTATCCAGAAGGAACTCCCCAGATGGTTTGGTTGAAGTTGGTGTGAAGTCATGTAGAAATTTGCTGCCTACCTGCTTATGAACTGAACAGAGCTGGAGCTTCCAGAAGAGATGAAAAGTAAAGAAGAGGATCTTAGAAGGGAGGAAAATGTACAAGCAAAGCCACAAATCTTTGTATAACCTCCATAAAAAAACTTTGACTGAGTTCTGAACTATAAACATATGAGAAAGTTTCCAGAACTTCTTGAGGAATGCAAAATCTGAAAGTCTAGAACTACCAAACAATTGCTATAAGGTAAAGGGAGAAATATGTCTGGGTTAATTCCAGTCAAATTCATTGTTTAGTACAATAAAATCAACACTCTTCAAAATGTCTACACTTCATCAAATCACAATGTCATGTACACAATAAAAATTATTAGACACGAATAGAAACAAAAACATTGACTTATATTCAATAGACAAGGCAAACAATTGAAACTGGCAAAGAAATGACACGTTAGAATTAGCAAACAAAGACTACAATGTTGCTTTCACAAATATATTGAAGAACTTACAGAAAATTTGTATAATGATGAGTAAGCATATAGGAGATTTCTGCAAAAAAAGTTAATATATTTTAAAATAAAAGGAATCTAGAATAAAAATTTATAAAGTATGAAATTAAAATTTTACTGGGTGTTTAACTACAGATAAATGTCAGAAGAAAGGTCAGTTAAATTGAATGCAGATCAATAGAAATTATTAAAAAATAGAGAAGTATTTTTTAAAATTAAAAGATTATCAGTGAATTGTGTGATTATATAAGCCATCAATATATATCAAAAAGAAGTCAGAGAAAGAAGAAAAAAAGGTAGAAAAAATATTCAAAAAAATTATGTCCCAAAACTTCCCAAATTTGTTGATTGACTTAGATGTTTATATTCAAGTAGTTCCGGGGTACCTGGGTGGCTCAGTTGCTTAAGCGACTGCCTTCGGCTTGGGTCATGATCCTGGAGACCCCGGATCAAGCCCCACATCCGGCTCCCTGCTCAGCAGGAAGCCTGCTTCTCCCTTTCTCACTCCCCCTGCTTGTGTTCCCTCTCTGGCTGTGTTTCTCACTGTTGAATGAATAAAATCTCAAAAAAAAAAAAAAAAAAAAAAAGAAGTTCAATGAATCCCAACCAGTATAAATACAAAGAAAATAACACCTAGGCAGACAGAGTTAAATTTTCAAAATCCAAAAATAAAGAAAATGTAATTAAAGCATCCAAAATGAAGTAATATATTACATATATGGGACCTATAATAAGAAAGACAACTGCATTTTTTTTTCAGAAACAAAGTAAAGATGAAAATTAAACAAGTATTTAGGGTTGCCTGGGTGGCTCAATTGGTTAAATGTCTGTCTTCAGCTCAGGTCATGATCCCAGGGTCCTGGGATGGAGTCCTACACTGGACTCAGCTCCCTGCTGAGTGGGGAGTCTACTTCTCCCTATGCCCGCCACTCCCCCTGCTTGTGTGTTCTCTCTCTCAATCAAATAAATAAATAAAATCTTAAAAAAAAATAAATAAAACAAATCTTTATAGTTGGGGAAAATAGGAAAAAATGTGTTAACTCCAAATGCCAAATCCAGAAAAACTAAAGGCTTCTACTGATAATATATAAATATGCAGCTAGTGTGGACCTGCACTCCAAATAACAGTAAATAATTATTTAAAGAGAAATGAAACCAGATGGTAATGTGGGTATAGGAAGAAATGGGGAGCACTCAAAATGGCATATGCAACACTGTGTTCTGTGGTTTGTAATATACATGCATGTATTATACATGAAAACAACAGCACAAAATATGGGGATTGTATCTATTTGTGGCAAGGTTCTTAGATTTTATGTAATAGGCTAGGGGTGCATTTTTTTTAACCTCTAAAGAAATAACTCAAAAATGTAAGTATGTATAGCCACGGAGTCAATAGAAGACATATACTAGAATAGTAAAAACAAAGCAAACCACAGGATTAAC
Source organism: Spilogale gracilis (assembly GCA_004023965.1). NCBI lineage: Eukaryota > Metazoa > Chordata > Mammalia > Carnivora > Mephitidae > Spilogale > Spilogale gracilis. The sequence continues at coordinate 1,593 of PITA01024458.1, read as the reverse complement.
CCTAATAAAGGCAAAAAAGAAAGATTAGGTAGAGGGTTTCTTGGACAAATAGAAGACAAGTAGTAAAATGACATAACTCAATCCGACAATTTATGTTTATTTTTTAAACTTTTAAGGATATGAGGATAATATAAAAGGCAAAAATACAATGGGTAAAGAAGCTAGGGAAGTAAATGCTATCTTCAGGGTCATACTTTGGATTTACAAGCTGACAGGATCAAAGCAAAGTAATGGAAAATGAAATGTATCCTGCAATATTAGAGAACTGTATGATTATAAAGATAGAGGAAAATATTAGGTATCAAAATAAGGAATATTACCACAAATGATATAATTTCAAATATCAGGAAGTTACACATCCCTGGTAAATTATCTTACCACAACTTAAGAAACAAGAACAAAACAAAATAAAACAAAACAAAAAACAACTCATAGAATTAAAGGGAATTAGAGATAAATTCAAAATCATAGCTGGATTTTAACAAACACTTTGCAGGGATTAATAAATAGACCAAAAGGCAGCTAGGATGTAGAAGAACTAAACAACACTATCAATCACCCTGATTCTACTGAATTTTGAATTCTAGGATATACATTATGTTCACGTGTACATAGAGTATTAACTAAGACCACATAAATCGGAGTAAAATCTCAGTAACATCAAAGATAGAAATATTACAAAGCATATTCTCTGAAAATAGTAGTTTTAAATTAATAATTATAATAAGGCTTTAAAAGGTATACATTTGGAAAATTTAAAATATAGTAGAAAATAGTTCATGTCAAAAAACCACATGGGTCATTATGAAATATTTTGAATCAAGTGATAATAAAATTACAACATATATTTATTTGTGGAATCAGGATAAAGCAGTGATTAGATGGAAATTTATAGATATTAATTCCTGCATTAGAAAAGTAAAGATCTTCTACCGTAAGAAACAAAAAGAAGCTAAATAATTTAAATGCAACATAATTAGAACAAAACAATAAAAAAGAGCAAAGAGAAAACAGAATAGTAATCTAAAAAATAACAAAAAGTTTATTTTTTGAAAAGATATATTAGCAAAACACATTGCGAGAGACAGAGTAACAGAAACAAAGAGAGAACAAAATTATCAATTTTAGACATGAAAATAAATATCAATATTGCTCATCCTACAGACCAAAAAAAATAGACAATAGAAAAGAATATCATAACAACTCTATATCAAACTGTGACAACTCCTTGAAAAATAACTTACCTTGAAAGTTTAAGAGACCATAAAAGTAGTCTTATATCAGTTAAAGAAATTATATATTTTATCAGAAACATCACAAAGAAAACTGAGGCTCATATGGCTTCACCATTGAGTTCTCTCATTTATGGAAGATAAAATATCATATATTTTTCAGAAAATGGAAAAGAAACCTCAATTATTTTTATGAAGCCAGCAAACTGTGATATAAAAGCCAAAAATAATATGACAATATATTTAAAACTCCTGGAAAAAATATCAAAATACATCCAGCAGTATATACAATGTAAAATAACTTACCACTAAGTGGCATTTGTTCTAAGTATGCAAGATTGGTTTAAAAATTTTTAAATCA
>PITA01024457.1:0-26236 GCA_004023965.1 Spilogale gracilis | reverse complement strand
CCTTCCTTCCTTCCTTCCTTTCTTTCCTCCTCCCTCCCTCCCTCCCTCCCTCCCTCCCTTTCTTTCTTTCTTTCTTTCTTTCTTTCTTTCTTTCTTTCTTTCTTTCTTTCTTTGACAGAGAGACACATTGGGTGAGGGAGCACAAGCAGGGGGAATGGGAGAGGGAGAAGCAGGCTTCCCACTGAGCAGGGAGCTTGATGGGACACTTGATCCAAGGACCCTGGTACCATGACCTGAGCCGAAGGCAGACACTTAACTACTGAACAACCCAAGTGCCCTGCCTTTTTATTTCTTAATGGTGGCTTTTAAAGAACATACATTTTGGGGCACCTGGGTGGCTCAGTCAGTTTAGTGTCTGTCTTTGGCCCAGGTCGTGATCCCAGGGTCCTGGGATTGAGCCCTGCATTGTGCTCCCTGCTTGATGGGGAGCCTGCTTCTCCCTCTCCCTCTGCTGCTCCCCCTGCTTGTGCTCCCTCTCAAATGAATGAAGAAAATATTTTTTTTAAAAGAACTATCTTTTTTTCCATCTAATTATATTGACACTTTTGTCAAAAAAATCAATTGACTATACCTGCGTGGGTTTATTTCTGGACTTTCTATCATATTCAAATGATCTGTAATGAACCAATTAAATACTGTAGAACTATAGTATGTGTTGAAATTAGATAGTATGAGTCCTGCAACTTTGATCTATTTAACAAAAATTGCACCAGCTACTCTAGGTCTTTTCCTTTTTCCCATATAAATTGTAGCAACCAGTTGGTCATTTGAACTTGAGTTAAATCTGTAAGTCAACTTGGGGAGAATTGAGAGTCTACCAACATTAAACCTTTCCTCTTCATGAACATATCTTTCCATTTATTTAGGTCTTTGATTTCTCTCGACAGTATTTTATATTTTTCAGCACTTTGATATTACATGTATTTGTCAGATTTATCCCTAAATATTTTATGTTTTCTGAATAAATAAAATATTATTATATTTTAAATTTCAATTTCCAATTGCTTATTGCTAGTAACAGAAATACATTTGCTTTTAAAAAGGTTAAGCTATGTCTTGCGATTTTGCTAATGCACAACTTATTCTAGTAGGCTTTTTCTTTGTAGACTGAGTTTTTGTTCATAGACAACTCTATACTCTGTGAGGCACGTTTTATTTATTCTTTTCAAATTTCTATGACTTGTTTCTTTTTCTTTGTTTTACTACACTGGCTAGGACTTTCTGTACAATGTTCAAAAGGAGAAGCACCTAAGAGTCTTCTTTCTCTTGTGATATGACTCACTGGCACATTACTTCCCAAGAGGGTAAATGGATATTTTTGTGTTTCTAGGATCTGCCTCCATTACACACCACCTTTAGAAGCTGTTATTTTGAGAAGAGAAAACAATGAGTTTTGGTGGTTTGGGAGCTGAAGAGAAGAGTGACTCAATAATTGTGATAACCTTCATCCTGGAATGGACCCCAGTAATTATGGGCCCCTAGTGGGTAGATCCTAAACATGTTTGTGAGGCAGCTGGGCTCAGAGGAGAACGACCATGCCATCAAGCACAGAGCTGGGCTCCACACTCAATGGGGAGTCTCCCTCCCTCTCCTGATCCCCCTCCTCCACCGCCCCCCCCACCTCTGGCTCTCTCTCAAATAAATAAATCTTTAAAAAAAAAAAAGAACTTCCCCACAATGAGTTAAAAACAATTCCAAGACCTGAACATATTTCCACTCTTTTTCTTATCAGGCTAAAATGCATTTCAGTGGCTATTTCTTGGAGTTATCAAGGGAATAGACTTATTGTGCATGCAGGAGGTGGCAGCACCATTACCAGGGAGAACCTACTTAAGAACCCACAGTTTTGGGCTCTTTCCAAGGCATTGTAAAATTACTTTACAGTGTCTAATTTACTTTAAAGCTTCTTGTTATTGCACTTTAGAAACAAAATTTATCCTGCACACATCCTGTTTAAAACAGAATTTTCTCTTCTGTTACACACAGATAAAAAATGCAAGAATATGCATTTCCTAGCGTTAGTTCACCTTGACAGTAGAGAAAAATGGAAACTGGTGCTTTTAATGATCAGGTTTATGGCAGAAGGAGGCACAAATATACATTTGAAAATACAATTTGGTTATGTTTTGAAAAATTCAATGAGGGTGACAGTAAGTTCTCAAGAATATAAAATGAAGGAAATTCCATTTATTTTCCTCCTCTTCCTCCCCATCCCCCTTCACTGTTTCTTTCTTCTTCTAAGTGCTGCATGTACAATTATTTATGTATAACATCATGACACTATGTAGACATTTAGAAACTGTTTTCCTTCAGAAGACACCAGTATAGTCCTCAGGCTGCAGGGGCATTTGGGGAGCATGCCCTTCCCTGTCTGGCATAGAGACATCAGCAGGTAAAACCAGTGTCTGCTTTGGTGAGCAGCTCAGGTGCCACTGGGACCCTTGTGCATCTCAATTTTTTCTTTCTCCAACTTGTAGCTGATTTACCTCTTTCTGAAAAATGGATATGCACTGTACACTCAAGGGATTCCTCATGAGTTTTGTACATGTTACCATGATGTCATGAGAAGAACTTGGTCTTCAAGATGGTGACTGAACTCTGTATATCTTTCTTTCTTTGATAGGGCCCTGGGCATTTGGCCCACACCTTTACGGTTTCCAAGAATGCTTGTAGAACAAGAGTCTGGCTTTCTGGCTATGGCTTCTAAAAGACACATATTTGTATATATTCATTCTGGAGATGGAGCTAGTTGACAGTGACTAACACTGACAACAAGAAAAACAAAACAACACTAAAAGAATAATATTTTGTTGGGAGTCTCAAGGATTTTTAACATAGTCTGGATTATGGTGTACTAAAGAGTAATAAGAGCTAGGTTTGATTGCTTTTTAGGTCTTTCTGTGATGTCCTTTTTTAGATAATTCAGATGGAAATCCTAATCTTGTGTTAAGAATCAGCATACTTCTTGGTCTGGGAATAGGACCTCTGTGTGAGAGAGTGACTTCTTTAACTTGTCACTGACTTCTTCCTGGTGCTTTATGAGGTCTCCCTTCACTTCTCTGGGAGGTCTCTATGATTTTCACCTGGAAATATCTTTGCTCTGCCCTGTGCAACTGCCTACCTTGGTCATCACAGCCACTAGTCAGTTGCTAGAAAAGATTCTGTTCTTTTTTTTTTTTTTAAGATTTTATTTATTTATTTGACACACAGAGAGAGATCACAAGTAGGCAAAGAGGCAGGCAGAGAGAGAGGAGGAAGCAGGCTCCCCGCTGAGCAGAGAGCCCGATGCGGGCCTCGATTCCATGACCCTGACATCATGACCTGAGCTGAAGACAGAGGCTTAACCCATTGAGCCACCCAGGTGCCCAAAAAGATTCTGTTCTTAAGTAGACCTTGGAACTGGTCTTATTTTGTGTTAACTCTGGTTGCAGGTCAAAGGCTGCCTGTTTTACATCAGTTTTCTTTAAAATCAGCAACTAGAATTGTGTCACTTGCTGTTTGAAAGTTTATGGTCTTTGTAGAACCTATACTAAGCTTTGGTTTTGATGCTTTTATGTTCAGATAATTTTAAAATGAGATGATTGACACACTTTACTGATGACTTCATAAGTCTTCCTAGGCAGTCTACTGGGACTGTTCATCCTCTGGACTCCCTCTGAATTAATTCCCTCATCAGTCAAACACTTTTCTTCCCTTCTCTATCTTCCCCACCACCTACCACCCCAGCTATGGTCTTCTATGATATTTAAATGTCATAGTTATAATTTAGTAACATTCTTAGTTTTGTGTAACAAAAAAATCCATCCCAAATTTCTGTAAGTAAAAGTGATCTGATTGACTCACGGAACTAAAATATTTAGGCATAATACTTGTTTCAGGCATGGCTGCGTCTAGGAGCCCAATAATGTTTTCAGGATTAAAAAAACTCTTTCTTTCTTTCTTTCTTTCTTTCTTTCTTTCTTTCTTTCTTTCTTTCTTTCTTTCTTTCTTTCTTTCTTTTGAAAGGAGAGTGTGCATTTCCTTGGAGGTGGATCCATTTTTAGGTTTCACATGGAGTCCAAATCACTAAAGCAGCTCCAAAACTTACACAACTGGAGGGACATACAAGATCAGGGAAATGACTACTGTCTTCTCTCTTGGAGGCCCCAGCAAAATTTTGAATGTATTTTATTGACTTTGTTTGAGATACATACTGGTCACCCAAACAAAAACTGAGCTGGAAAATGGTTTCTCTAGTCAGGTCTGAATCTCACGTAGAAGGACATGGAGTGATAATTAGGGATGAGATGGTCTTCCTGAGAGAAATCAGATACAATCATCATCAGAAGAGTGAATGGATGTTAGGTTGTACTGAAGGATGAGTGTGTTGCCCCAAAGTTCATATGTTGAAACCTAATCCCCAATATAATAGTATTTGGCAGTTGGCCTTTTAAGAGATGACTAGGTCATGAAGGTAAAGCCTTCATGCATGAAATTAGTGCCCTTATAAAAGAGATTACAGTGGGGCACCTGAGTGGCTCAGTTGGTTGAGTGTCTGACTCTTGATCTCAGGGTCGTGGGTTTGAATCCCATGTTGGGCTCCATGTTGGGTGAGCTAAATACACTAATAATAAATAAACTAACTAAATAAGATCCAAGAGAGTTCCCTTGCCCCTTACCCTTTCTACCATGTGAGGACAGAGTGAGAAGATAGCTGTCAGTCCATGAACTGGGAAGTAAATTCTCACCAGAAATCAAACTAGTGCTATTTCTTGGACTTCTCCACCTCTAGAAATATGAGAAATAAATTTCTTAAAAAAGATTTTATTTATGTTTTTGACACAGAGAGAGAGCACACAAACAGAGCAGCAGGCAGAGGGACAGGGAGAAGTAAGCTTTTTGCTGAACAGGGAGCGGGATGTGGGACCTGATCCCAGGACTCTGGGATCATGACCTGAACCAAAGGCAGATGCTTAGCTGACTGAGCCACCCAGGCGCCCCGGAAATAATTTTTTAAAAAAGATTTCATTTATTTGCCAGAGGGGCTGGGGGGAGAGCACACAAGCAGGGGGTGGGGGGTGGGCAGTGGCAGAGAGAGAAGCAAGCTTTTTGCTAAGCAAGGAGCCTGATGTGGGACTCAATCCCAGACCCTAGGATCATGACCTGGGCGAAGGTAGATGCTTAACCAACTGAGCCACCCTGGTGTCCTGAAAAATAAGTTTATGTTGTTTATAAGCCACTGGCCTATAGCAGTTTGTTATAGAGGCCCCCAAGTGGACTAAGGCAGGTGGTAAAACAAAACAAAGCAAATAAGCAAAACTAAAACATTCACTTGAAAAGCATAATTCCAATAAGAGAGATTAAGTTTGAATAGTGAAACTTAAATAATGAAATTTTAATACTTAAGTTTTAATAGCATACCTTAAAACTCATACAGTAAGTGGTCAAGTTGGAACTTGAAATCTGTTCTATTCCAGATCTGATGTATTTAAAAACTATACTATGATGCTGTCTCTGAAGACTGATAAAGAATAGAAAAGATATACATAAAGTATCTAATATAGTGTTTGACATATTATAGGTACTCACTATTTCAATCATTTTTCAGTGTCCTCATCTGTATAAATGGGGATAATAATATCTGCCTCAGGGTTGGTAGGGATTTAAATGTGATAATAAAAGTAAAATAGCTTGGTATTTTTTTATAAGTAAAAATCTGGAACATAAAATTCTTATGCATTAATACTGTACTATGTGAGATAGATATTATGTGAGTTATATAGATGAAAAAAACTATGCTCAGGTAATAAATAGTGGATCCAAGATCAGAATCCAACCCTGTTCAACTACAAAAATTCCCTTTATTCAATTTATCATTCTGTTACCATTATTGTGTATCTGCCAGAACTTGTAACTACAAAGATATAAAGCTCACTCCAATGAAATATCTTATACTTATTGTTAGTTAAAATTATCTAAATCTTCTTGGGCATCTTGGTGGTTCAGTCAGTTAAGTGTCTGCTTTTGGCTCAGGTCATGATCTTGGGGCCCTGGGATTGAATCTTGCATCAGGCTCCTGGCTCAGCTGGGAGCCTGCTTTTTCCTTTGCCCTTCCCTTCCCTTTCATTCTTGCGCTCTCTCTCACAAAAATAAATAAACAAAATCTTTAAAATAATTGTCTAAATATTCTTGACAAACTCAATACCTTGAGTTTGATATATATTTATCAAATTGAGACTTAACAATTTTATCTCAATATGTATTCTTTTTCCTAAAATTTCTCTGAATCTTAGAAAATGATATTTACTCGACCTGATACAATGTTGTAGAATACCACAGCCTCTTTGGTCATCATCAGTAATTCTTTTCACTCCTATGGTTACCAGATCAAATACCAGTATCAGCTTTCAAACTTCTTGCTAAATGAACTTCCTAGGTTTGAAATACTGGTTTGATGTTCAATAGCCCTCTAATTCTTCTATAAATCCATGGTCATTACATTGGTTAACATTTTAAGACTTATAACTATTCTTTATGTCTATGGAGCAGATGTACCATTTCATAGCTCACACTGGGTATGTAGAAATGTTTTTCTGTGACTGAACCTAACTCTCATAGTCCCCACTTCCACTGATGACATCTTAACTTAGTGGCTTCTTCTGTAAAATCCAGTTTCTGTTGGGTCAATACTGTCTGCTGGAGATTTCCTCCTTCCCCTCCTCTCGAAGATCTGGAAGTCATGGTCCATCATGAGAAGGGTAGTTTCCCTGCTGGTATCTTCCTGGCCTTCCATCCCTGGTGCAATTTCTGTTGGAACACTGGCCTTCCTTTCTGCTCTTCAGAGGCTGTTCCTTCTGACCCACCTCCCAGATGTCTATTATACCCCTTAGCCCTCTGTCAGGTAACTTCCTTTCCTTCTCTGCAGCCAAAGAACATTTATTTACTCTGCTATAAAGTCTGTGGCCTGTCTGAAGCTTCTTCTTCTTCTTCTTCTTCTTCTTCTTCTTCTTCTTCTTCTTCTTCTTCTTCTTCTTCTTTTTTAACTCTCCTAAATTAATCACTACCATTTCTAGCCAGATGAGTCAAATGTGACTTGGATGTCAAGTCCTTTTTTACTTATATATCCCCAGCCCTATTTTGGTATTTAAAATTTTTCCTCGTAAGGATTTTGGTGAGGTTGTGATTGGGCGATAAGAAGTAAACTCTAGTCATTGTTTTTAAAAAAGTTCTGTCATGACTGGTCAGACTTTTAAAAATCACCTTTTGGGTGCCTGGGTGGCTCAGTTGGTTGAGCCACTGCCTTCGGCTCAGGTCATGATCCTGGAGTCCCAGGATCGAGTCCCACATCGGGCTCCCAACTCCATGGGGAGTCTGCTTCTCCCTCTGACCTCCCTTCTCATGTTCTCTCTCACTAACTCTCTCTCTCTCAAATAAATAAAATCTTTAAAAAAAAATCACCTTTCATTTGGAAAAAAAGCTGCATTTCTCTGCATCCTTTCAAACTCTAAAGCACCTTCTATGACGAAAATTAACAACAAAGGAAACAACAGGTATTGGTAAGGATGTGGAGAAAGGGGAACACTCTTATACTGTTGGTGAGAATACAAACTGGTGTAGCTACTCTGGAAAGCAGGATGGAGGTTCCTCAAAAAGTTAAAAATACAACTACTCTCTGATCCAGCAATTACACTATTAAGTATTTCCCCAAAGGATACAAAAATACCGATTTGAAGGGATACATGCAGCCTGGTGTTTATAGCAGCATTACTAACAATAGCCACATTATGGGAAGAACCCAAATGTCCACCACCTGATGAATGCTTAAGGAAGATGTGCTACACACACACACACTCACACTCACACACTGGAATATTTCTCAGCCACAAAAAAGAATGTATTCTTGGCATTTGTCACAATGTGGATGGAGCTAGAGAGTGTTATGCCAAATGAAATAAGTCAGAGAAAGACAAACACCATATGTTTTCACTCATATGTGGAATTTAAGGAAAAAAAAGATGAACATAGTGGGTAAAAGATAAACTGGGAAACATACTCTTTTAACTATACAGAACAAACTAATGGTTACTGGATGGGTAGTGAGTGGGGGATGAGCTAAACAGGTGATGGATATTAAAGAGACCACGTGTGATAAGCACATCACATATGTAAATGATGAATCATAGACTTCTAAACCTGAGACTAATATTACACCATATGCTAAGTAACTGGAATTTAATAAAAACTTGGAGGGAAAAAAGCACATTCTATGCTTGAGTTCCCTAGGCTTTGTTCTTGCTAGTTACAGTTAGAAGTTTGGAATTCTAACACAAATACACAGCAAGCAACAATAGCAGTTATAAAACATTTTCTCCCTTAAATCTCTTGTAATGTCTGCTTTCAAGACTGTTGCCTGTGTTACAAATTTGAAAGAGTACATTTAGAGACTGAAAAGCCAAGAACTTGACCTTCCTTTGACTCAGAGGTACCTGCTAGATGGTGGAGAGAATGAACACTGGGAAATGGGGCTAAGAGGTTGGGGAAGGATTCATCTTTGTTTAATTGGTCTAGGTTTTATTCTAGTGCTCTTACATCTAACAGCTCTTGTATTCCAGAGTCAAATGTAAAGAAATGATGTAATAATTATTATATAATGAACTTTGTCTTAAGGAGGATATAACTAGTAGAGGCTAAGTGCTGCCTTCAGTGAGCAGAAGGGAGAAAATGTACACCCCCCCCCCATATCTTAGAATAGATTAGGAGGAAAAGAAGGTAGTGAGCAGTATGTCTAGGATGTGACATGTTGGCAGGACAATGAGGGTACTTGAGCTCAATCTTTTTTTTTTTTTTTTTTAAAGATTTTATTTATTTATTTGACAAAGAGAAACACAGCCAGAGAGGGACACAAGCAGGGGGAGTGAGAGAGGAAGAAGCAGGCTTCCCGCCAAACAGGGAGGCCGATGTGGGACTCGATCCCAGGTCTCTGGGATGATGACCAGCGCGGAAGGCAGTCGCTCAACCGAGTGACCCAGGCACCCAACACACTTTTCTAAAATGGTTACAGCACTTTTAATTCAAGAGTTCTAGTTTCTCCACGTTCTCACCAATACTTAGTGTGGTAGTTGTTTTAATTTTAGGTATTCTAGTGGTGAATGACATAAATATGCAGCATTTCATGCGTTAATTTTGGATTTACCTAGTGGATAGTGATATTGACTATCTTTTCATATGCTAATGTGAAGATATGCTATATCTTCTTTGGTAAGTTTGTTCAAATATTTGTCATTTTTTAAAAAAATTACTTTGTTGAGGTATTAGAATTTTTCACATATATGTCTTTTATCAACTATATGCTTAGCAATGATTGTCTTCTGGCCTGTGGATAATATTTTCCTTCCCTTAACAGTATCTTTTGAAGAGCAGAAATCTTAAATTTTTAAGAAGTCCAATTTATCCATTTGTTTTTTTCTTTTTTATAGCAGCTTTATTGAGATATATATGTATATAATCCACCTATTTAGACTGTGAATTCAATGTTTTTTTTGTTTATTCACAGAGTTATGCAACCATCAGCCCAACCAATTTTAGAATAATTTTATCACCTCAAACAGAAGTTCCATAACCCATCAGCAATCACTTCCCATTTCTCCTCCACTTTCCCAACCTCTGGAAACCACTAATCTACTTTCTGTATATAGATACCTCCTTACTCTCTCTGTGCTGAGATTAGCCCAAGGTGTAATTTTAATGTCTTCCCAGGTCTTTGCTGAGGCTTTCTCTGGACACACATGGTCACTTCCTAATTTTCCACATAGAAGCAGTTGATTTTGAATGTCCTTGTATTTAATGTCTGGCTCCCTAAAGGGGGAAAAGCAAAAAATTATAGGGATCAAAAGGGGTACTGACACCTTAAGTCTCCTGGAAGTCACTTCAGCCAGAGGGGAAGGGGCTTGCCACAATGAGGCAGGTGCACAGTCTTGATCCACACCTCTGTGATCAAAAGCAGCAATCAGTGATAAGAGAACAGATCCCCAGTATTTGGAGGACAGAATCAATTTGCCACCCTAGCTCCGGTAGGAACAGGGGCAGAGCTGCTACTGTCCTAGGAAGTGAAATTGGTATTAACTGCAATTTACTATCCAAATCTTCCCCTGGAAGTAACACGATTTTAATAGACTTCACAGTTACCAAACAGTTACATCAGACAGATTCTACCAGAGCAATTGTCTAGATGGGGAGAAAGATTACCGATGCTTCCTACTCCACAGTCTTCCCATAATCCTTTCCCTCAGTTTTCTTTTTAATGGATTATGCTTTTAGTGTTGTATCTAAGAAATCTTTGATCCAAGTCATGCAGATTTTCTCTTATTTTTTTTTTCTAGAAGCCTTATAGTTTTAGATGTTACATTTAGGTGTATGATCCAGTGTGTGTGTGTGTGTGTGTGTGTGTGTATTTATAAAGTGTGATATCATGTGGATATCACATAGTTCCAGTACCATTCCTGGATTCTCTATTTGTTCAATTGATTTATTTACAACAACACCATGCTGTTTTGATTAAGGTAACTTTATATTATATCTTGAAGTTAGATTATGTTAATCTCTGAACTTTGTTCTTTTTCAGAAATATTTTAGTTATTCTAAATCCATATGAACTTTAGAATGAACTTATAAATTTCTACACACTAGTAATCTGGGATTTTGATAGGGATTGTACTGATTCTGTGGATCAATTTGGGGAGAATGATATTTTAACAATGGTGAGTTTTCCAAATCATGAAGAAAATACTTCTCCCAATTTATTTAAGTCTTCTTTAATTTCTGTCAGCAATATTTTCTACTTGTGGTGTTGGTTTCTCACATGTTTTTATCAGATTTATCTCCAAGCATTTAATATTTCTGATGCTATGGTAAATGATATTATTTTTAAAATTTAAATATCTAATTTCCATTGCTGATATTCGGAATACAATTGATTTTTATATATTGATTTTGTAATCTGAAATCTTGCTAAACTCACTTGTTAGTTTTCTTAGCTTTTCTGTAAATTCTATCAGATTTCCTGCATAGAGTGTGTCATCTGTGAATAACAAAATTGTACTTTTTTTTTCTAATCTAGATAACATTCATATCTTTTTCTTGCCTGATTGCACTGGCTATAACATCAAGTATAATGTTGAATGGAAGTAGCAAGAACAAATATTCTTAGCTTGTTTGTTATCTTAGAGGAAAAACATTCAGATTTTCATCATTAAATATGCTGTTAGCGGTAAGGTTTTTTGGTATGTATTCTTCATCAGGTTAAGGATGTTTCTTTGAACCATTATTTGTTGACAGTTTATATCAGAAATAACCCTGAATTTCATCAAATGGCTTTGTTTTATTTTGTTTTCTTTTTTGGGGGGAATATTTGCTGAGATAATGGTACAGATTTTTTTTAGTTCAATAATGTTTTGAATTACATAGTTGATTTTTAAATATTAATAATAATATTTTTAAATATTAAGAAAGCTCTGTATAACTTGGATAAACCCCATTTGATCATATGGTTATAATGTCTGATGTGTATTGCTGAATTCAATTTGCTAAAATTTTGCTTAAAAGATTTGCATCTGTGTCCATAAGACATAATCATCTGTAGTTTTATTCTCTTATAATGTCTGTCTGATTTTGGTATTGAGTAATGGTGACTTCATAGAATAAGTTGAAAATGATTTCTTCTTCATTTTTTTTTAGAATTTTAATTTTTCTCTTTAAAGTATTGGGTAGAATACACCAGTGAAGCCATTTAGTTATGTAGGTTTATTTGTGAGAGGTTTTTAAACTATATTTAAATTTCTATGAAATATTTAAGGATATTTAGATAATCTATTTCTTCTAGAGTGAGTTTTGGAATTTTGTGTCTTTCAAGAAATTTGTGTATTTCCTCTAAGTTGTCAAATGTATTGGCATAAACTTGTTTGTAATATTTCCTTATTATCTTTTTAGTAGAATCTGTAGTGTTATCACCTCTCTTCTTGGTATTGGTAATTTGCATTCTCTCTCTCACTCTCTCTTTTTTCCTGATAAGCCTGGCTAGAGGAGTCTCAATTTTATTGATCTCAAAGAATCAGTTTTTTGTTTTATTGATTTTTTCCTATTTTTCAGTTTTTTTCTTAATTTCATTAGTATCCACTTTATTATTTTTAAAAAGATTTTATTTATTTATTTGAGAGAGAGAGAGGGAGTGAGAGAGCATGAGAAGGGAGAGGGTCAGAGGGAGAAGCAGACTCCCTCCTGAGTAGGGAGGCTGATGTGGGACTCCATCCTGGGACTCCAGGATCATGACCTGAGCCGAAGGCAGATGCTTAACCAACTCAGCCACCCACGTGCCCCCACTTTTTTTGGTTTCTTTTCTGCATACTTTATGTTCAAATTCTTCTTTCTTCCTTTCTCTCTCTCTCTTTTTTTATAGTTTCTTAGGTGAAGAGCTGGGGCCATTGAGTTGGGACCTTTCTTCTTCTAAGTGCTTTGAATTTTCTTCTAAGTACTGATTTAATTGTCTTTCTACAAATACTAATGGGATGTATTTTTATTTTTGTTCAATTGAAATATTTTTAGGGGCTCCTGGGTGACTCAGCCAGTTAAGCATTTGCCTTCAGCTCAGGTAATGATCTCCAGTCCTGGGATCTAGTTCAGTATCAGGCTCCTTGCTCAGTCGGGAGCCTGCTTCTCCCTCTCTCAGTCCCCCTTCTCATGCTCTCTCTCACTCTCACTCTCAAATAAATAAATAAAACCTCAAAAATGCTTCTAATTTTTCCTTTTGATTTTTTTTGATCCATGTGCTATTTCGAAATATAATTTCCAAGTATTTGGAGGATTTTTAAGAATCTCTCTTTTATGGAGAAAGTGGTATTGAAATCTCTGACTATAATTGTGGATTTAACATTTTCTCCTTGCTGGTCTATGAGTTTTTGGTTTATGTATTTGAAGCACTCTGTTAGGTGCATTTGCACTTGAGATTCTTATGCCTTCTTGATGAATAAACATTTATCATTAGGGAAGAAACTTTCTTAGACTTGATAATATCCTTTGGTCTGAAATGTACTTTGTCTGATATTCATGCAGCCTCTGCACATTTCTTCTGACTAGTCTTAGCATGATGTGTATTTTCCCCATCCTTTTAGTTTTTTTTTTTTTTTTTAAGATTTTATTTATTTGACAGAGAGAAACACAGCTAGAGAGGGAACACAAGCAGGGGGAGTGAGAGAGGGAGAAGCAGGCTTCCAGCCGAGCAGGGAGCCCGATGTGGGACTTGGTCCCGGGTCTCCAGGATCATGACCTGAGCCGAAGGCAGTCGCTTAACCAACTGGGCCACCCAGGCGCCCCCCCATCCTTTTAGTTTTAACCTACTTGTGACTTTCTAGTTAAAATGGGTTTCCAGTTGACAGCATATAGCTGGTCTTGTTTTCATATCAAACTGATAACCTCTGCATTTTAATTATAATGTTTAGATTATCTACATTTAATGTGATTATTGATAAGGTTAAGTATGAGTCTATCTCTAGTTATTTGTATTCTATTTGTCTTATCTATTTTTTTCTGACTTCTTTTGGTTAAATTGATTTGTTTTTATGATTCTATTTTTTATCTTCTTGTTCAGTTATTAGCTATAACTCTTTGTCCTGGTCCTTCTTTTTTTTTGGCCAAATTATTCTTTATTGTGTGCACAACAGTATACCATATTCATAAATATATTTGATCATTGAATAACACAGATTTGAACTTCATAGATTCACTTATATGTAGATATTTTCCAGTAAAGACAGTATACTGCTGTAAATGTATTTTCTCTTCCTCATGATTTTCTTAGTAATGTTCTTTTCTCCAGCTTACTTTATAATAATACATTATAGAATACATATAACATACGAAATATGTGTTAATTGACAGTTTTTGTTATTGGTAAGGTTTCCAGTTAATAGTAGGCTATTAGTAGTTAAGTTTTTTTGGGAGTCAAAAGTTATACATGGATTTCTGGCAGCATGGGGGTTTTTGGCACTCCTAACTTTTGCGTTGTTCAAGGGTCAACTATAATTTGTAGAAATAATTTGAGGCTTAATTAATTTTTTTTTCTTAGAAGCAGTTTATGTTGCTTCCCTAAGTCTACCCTGGGGAAACTAGCACTTTGAAATCATCTTAGTCTAATTTCAGGCATTAAGATATTTGAACCAAAACTTTTCAGTATCTACAGGCCCTCCAGTTTACCTTTATCCAGAGTGTTACTCTTTGTCACACTCAATGCATGGTGGTGGTGGTGGGGAGGGGCATTCTCTAGGGACCCAAAGAGCTCTGGACTGTAATACTTTCCCCTCTAAACCAAACTTCAGCTCAGTACTTCAGCTTCTCCTCTTTTTCTGGAATTGGCAGCTTTCCCCAACAAAGAAGAGCTCAAGCTACTGGTCCTCTAAATTTGCTTAATTTCTGACTTGGAAGTTCTCCACTATCTTAGGACTCTGTTGCCTTCAGGTAGAAGGGCTGTTTCAAACTTAATTAATCTGCTGTTACCAGAAAGTGGATACCCTAACTGCTATCTTTCCATATCTAGGACTTCATGTATTTGAGGAGTGAGGTCTTCAGGGTTCTTTGTCTCAGAAAAAGTTACATAGCCAGATAATCCAGAGTGATGGAGATGCTTGACTAAGGCAAAAGTGGAGATAAAGGAGAAAGTTCAGTTGTTGATGATCAGAAGCTCAGACATCCTTGCCCTGTTGCCAGGGAGAAAACAGGTGGACAGAAGGGCACTCCTTTCCTGTGCCTGGGTGGAGCCAAGCCTCTTTAGGCATACATTTTCACATTAACATAGCTGTTGGTTGGTATCTGACATGCTTGTGGTTATAAAAGAGAGTTTGAATGAAAAAATATTCTGAAAGCTGCTGCTTGCCAACTTTTGTTAACAATGAGAAAAACTTTCAGAAAATTTCTAGCATAGGCTCATTGTTCAAATCATCTGCCTGTCTGATTCTGAATTCTCAACTAACACCTAAGGGGTGATCCCTCTTGGACCCTGACTGAGAGAGGGTAGATGGGATAAAAATGTGAGCATATAGGTCAGCAGACCTTTGAGATTCACTCAGCCCCTAGATTATATGCTTCTGGGTATTTGTAACTACACAGAAAGTTGTGTCTACTGGAATGTAATAGTGCTTTACAATTGACTAGTCATGAGATGAGGAGGCAGAGAGCAGGTAATCTCATTTTAACTATCTCATTTAACAATCTTTGCTTGTTTTCAGACCTGGTTGCTCATTTGAAATTCCGAATGATCTTGTGAAAAATACAGATGCTTGAGACATGTACTCCTTCTGTTGTCCCTACCCTAAGTCCTAAGATCCTGCATGAAACGAGGAATATATGTATGTGTATGTGTGTGCACATGTGCATATATTCATATTAGTGGTGTACAGTAATTATTTATCATCATCATCATCATCATCATCTTTCACTGTTCTGTGGGTGGACTGGGCCTTGCTAGAAAGCTCCTGCCCTGGGTCTCATTCCAGGCAGTAGATAGTGGCTGAGGCTGGAATTATTCTAAACACTACCTCTCTAACATGTTGGATCTGTCATTCAGGACACCTATGCTTGACTTCTCCACATGGCTTGGAACGAACCTATATTTTTACCAAGACCCCAAGGTATGATATTTAGTAAGCTAGGGAATGACTCCTGGTTACTTTTGGGAATTACTGGATAAAATGAACAATTTGGACTCATAATATTGCAAAATTCTAGAATTCAAACCATTCTTTTGACATAGAGGATATTTTCTAAGTCAGGAGAACATAGGTATTTCTCAATTTCTCAAAGCAATATGTCATGTTAAGACACAATTTCCAAACATAAAATTATCAGCAATTCTAATAATCTAATAAAATATTGCCCAATATAGTTCTATATTCAATTACACATGCCTTGATTGACTCATCTTTACATACAACACCCTGTTCTAAGAGTGGGGTAGCCTTTATTTTTATAGCTGCTAATAAGGTTATCCACTGTCTATAGTAGTAGTACATTTAAGCTGGTTCTGCATTTCATTGAGACTCAAACTCCAGCTGCTGCCTTGAGAATAGTGAGTCTGGAGTAGGAGAGAAAGCAAGACCCCTATAGAGATGGAACTCTCTGTGAGGCTACCTGCTGTGTTTGGCTTGTAGATTGCCTTGTATATGGGCAACACTGGAGATAGCTATAAAGTCATAAAGTCCCAGGGATGTTTTTTACCTTCCAACGTTGTAAGGCAGGTTCTATATGACCATTGCATTGGCACTTGTGCCATTCAATTGACAGGCATCTGCTTCACTATAACTACTTTTAACATTTAGGGCCAGTTGATATCATCACTGTATAGACATTCTGTATCTTTCTAGAAAACATTTTTAATTAGTCCCTAATTAACATATCATAAGGCAAAATCTGATTCTTCATTGGGTCTTCTGGACATTTCAAGCACTAAAAGAAAAATTTAGGTAGTCAATTCTTACTTTCCAAATATCATACTTTGCAAACATAAGTTGATGGCAGATGCCACAAACTTTTTTTAAAAAAAGGGCAGTCTCAAATTGAGTCTTACTGAAATGAGTTTTTATTTTTTTATTTTATTTTATTTTTTATTTTTTTTTAATTTGACAGAGAGAAACACAGCCAGAGAGGGAACACAAGCAGGGGGAGTGAGAGAGGGAGAAGCAGGCCTCCTGCCTAGCAGGGAGCCCGATGTGGGACTCGATCCCGGGTCTCTGGGATCATGACCTGAGCCGAAGGCAGTTGCCCAAACAACTGAGCCACCCAGGCACCCCTGAAATAAGTTCTTAAAAAGAGAAACTAGATGTTCCTCATATTAAACAGAAATAGGCCAACTTAGTAAAACCTAAAACTTAGTAAGACCAACTGATGTATAACAATATTGTGGTAAATTCGTGTAAACAAACTACTATGTTGTCTAATGCTTCTTATTTTCTACTTTAGAATTATGACAATATCCAGGAATTCTCATTTTCTGTTGTGGAATGAGAAATTTTTATGGGTTTTCATCATTCAGTTTAAAGCAAAAGGAAATGTGTTTCAAACATTTTCCTTGAACATTTTCCTTCTGGGCAGGAAGTAGGCAGTGTCAACCAAAAATGTGGTCATCGGATGGGAGGTAAACTTGCCAGTGTGACAAAATATCTACCTCCTCTACTTGATGTGTTTTCTTCTTCTTTTGTGTTACTTATATATAATTTATCCAAAGCTTAATAACACCTCAGTATTAGGGGAAAGCAAGTCAAGCTACCACTGAAAGTAATTAGGGATGGGTGCCTGGGTGACAGTTGTTTAAGCTTCTGACTTTGGTTTTGGCTCAGGTCATGAACACAGCAGTGCAGAATCTGCTTGGGTTTCTCTGTCCCTCTCCCTCTGCCCCTCTCCCTTCTGGGGCCCCCTCCCCTCCCTCAAATGAATCAGTAAATCTTAAAAAAAAATATATATATATATTTATATTTATATATATTTATGGGATGAATTGTATCCAAAGAGCAAGCCTAAACCATTTTTACTGAGATAAGCACTTCAAGACCTGTGTTCCTCTGCAGAAATGAAAGGCAATCTATTTTTTCAGGAGCAAAGGTTAGATGACAATCAAACTCTGCTGCTCACTCATTGCATATCTCTAGGTAAATCTCATCTGAGCTTTTCTGTCTTTAAATGGAGGTAATAATATTGAAATTTCTGTAATATATACATGAGATAGTCTATTGGAATTGTTTTTTAATTCTCAAAAAAATGCTATACACATCTAAGACAGTGGTACCAAACCTTTCTAATTGAAATGCATTTTATTTTTTTATGTAACAGTATTAATATTTGCAAATAATTGCGTATAAATTCAGGTCTCTGAAAGCACTACTATATCTGAAGAGTCCAGTTTGAGTGTTTCATTTGCATTTCTTTGCATTTTTATTTCTGCTGTTTTGTTTCTTTTTTCTTTTATTGTTGGAAAATATAAGTATTCATTAAATAAATATTAATTACTATTTGCAAGGCATTGTACAGCTCCTTGTAGGGCATGCAAAAATGATAAAATACTGTTTGTTCTTCGCAGAATTTATACTGTTCCCATTATCTTGGAAATTTACATTTTAGTATTATTAGACTGATCTATGGATTTTATAGATGTGCTTCCTGAAATCATTCCTTGTATGATGAACAAAACTGATCATAGCTTTACTGTTGAGATTTTCAATATAACAGCTTTTATCAGATAAGATAATGTGTTTCTTAAAAAGGAAGTTCAAAAGGACCAATTCTGTTAGATAGCTGACCTTGACCTCCTGTGGCCAAAAATCCTGTTTCCCTGTGTTTTTAAAGGAAACACGTTTGAGAAAAGCTCCCAATCCCAGATTCAGTGGTTTTCCTTAAAGCTTGTTTGGAGAGACAACAATGGAATTCTGGGAGAGATCTGACATAAGCGGATTCATCTGATCCCTCTCAGGAGAGAGAGGTGTTTGTTTATTCTGCACAGAGCACTATATTTCTATGCATGTGCTATTATTAGAGACCTTTGAAGTAGAAAAGTCATATGTCATAGACCTCCTTGTGATTAAAAACTTTAAGGTTGTTTATCTGATGTGTATGTAGAGTACATAGAAGAGAGAAACACCTGTTTGTTGAAAATGGACTCTGAGGAATTAAGGAGCAGAAGTTTGCAAGTTTTGATTCTCTATATAGGCTACATTTGTTTATTTTACATCATAGACTGATTTTCAAGTGTTTGGATATATGGTTTTACAGAGGAAAATATGATTGCATCTGGAGTTCAAGGAGTTTATATAGAAAATTGTATGGTATCTAGAAACTGTGTGGAACTGGACATTAACTGGGAAGAACACCTACTCTGACTATATACATATGAACATCAAATGAGATAAGCCATATGAAACTGCCTTCAGAGAACAGCTATTGAAAAACGAAGGCATTTCTTATTTCTTTAGCTCAAACATCACTTATTTTCAAAGATCTTTTAGAAATTCAAAACAAAAAAAGCACAAAATATTAAATAAATGATATGCAATTTGTTTTTACCTCATGGAAATATACTGTAGACTTTTTTATGCACGAACTTATATCACATTTTTAAAATTAGTAGGTAAGTACTATTTCCTTGTATGAAAATAAAACATATGTCTTGTATTGATAGATATTTAAATAACTTTGTTGGACTAATAAAAATTAAAATTCATATCTGTATTCCAGTCACATATACTTTTATTTATTCTCAAACATCTCACTGAAAATAAAGAATATGAAACAAAAGGAGAGACTCATGTAAGGGGATATGTTATTGAGGATATGGGCTAATTATATTTATAACTATGTAGGTAAAGTCATTTCAAAATTGTAAGAGACAGTCATCTTGGCTTCTGCATCTAGGAAGGTGGAATAGACAACCTTTTCCCTATTCTTCTTGCTAATTAGAAGCACTGGACACATTAATTTCATAAAATAAATGTTAGATGACTCTGAAAGATGATGAACAGAAAGTAGACTGACTAGGGACATTAGAACCTAGATTTTACTTTTTCTCATGTATCCCAGATTGGGCGTTAGAGAAACTGGCAACCTGGCAATACCAGTGGATACAGACTAAAAAGGTCCCATGATAAGTCTTCAGTCTCTAATCAAAGGACCAAGAAAAGGACACTCTAGTAAGAAAACTTTTAGATAATATCTGCTCTACTCCAAGCAAACACCATAGAAAATTGCAGTGACATCTCCTCCTGTCCTGTCAGCAAAGATCTAGATTTCCATCCTTGCCAAGATATAATGAGGTGCTCCCATCCCACTGATGTGAGCTGAATGGGGAAATGAGACATTCACACATACACACACACCAGCCCCACCTTCCACCTTTCCACAATGTCAGTGGAAAGAAACATCATGGAATGACTGGACTTCCACCCTTCCCTCTTGCTAGTGTCAGAGAAAGTCAAGTGAAAGCCAGGGTTTTGACTGCTGTTAGTAAGGATGTCATCCTCCATAATGTGAATGTAGATCACATCTATGGCAGTAATGAAGAGCCTTCCCCAGATGTCACCAGAGGCTAAGTGGAAAACTTGGTTTTGATGAGTGGCACCACTAGAATGGTATTAGAAGAGACCTGCTAGAATATAACATTTAAATAAGATCCAGATTCCATAATATCATGCCCCAAATGTCCAGAGTTCAGTTGAATATCACTCAACATATCAAGAACCAGTAAAATATCAATTAGAATAAAAAAGGTAATTAATGGAAACAAAAACTGAGATTATACGGTTATTAGAATTATTTAACAAAAATTTTAAAGCAGTTATCTTAAATGTGCTAGTGAGCAATTATAAATAAATTTTGAAACAAATGAAAAAAACCAGAAAGTCTCAGCAAAGAAATAAAAAATGTCAGAAAAGAAGTAGAATATATAAAGAAGAACCAAATGGAAATTTGGAACTGAGAAATTTAATAACAATAAAAAAAAGAAAAAACCCTATGGACTTAATTGATGGGTTCAGTAGTAGAATGTGTACTATAAAGAAAGGAATACATAAAGTTGAAAACAGAACAATAGAAGTTACTTAATCTTAATAACAAAAAAATGCTAAAAATAATGAACAGGGCCTCAGTGGTATGTGGGACTATAAAAAGGATCTAAGATTCATGTCATCAAGGTGCAAAAGGGTAAGAAGAGATTAGGTGTGGTTGAAATGTATTAAAAGAAATAGTTGGTCAGTCCCCAAGTTAAGCAAGAGACATAAACCTACAGATTAGAAGACCTGAGAAATTGACAAAAAGAAGCAAATCAAACTTTCGCAAAATAAGACAAAGAAAAAGCTTGAAAGTGGGAAGAGAGGAATGCTGCATTACCTATAAGAGAAAAATCAATCCAAATGATAGTGGATTTCTTGTCAGAAACAATGAAGACCAAAAAGAAGGGGCAGAACATTTTCAAAAGCTGAAAGAAAAGAATTACTAACCCAGGATTCTGTATTTCTTGTGCTCATAAGCACAGGAAAGAGAAAAAGAACCACCTAAGGAAGTACAGAAAACCTGAGAAACACTTGTGTTGTGAAGTTCATAGTAGAGAGGCAATGGCTTACTTAAAGACTGAAACCTTATCATAGGACAATAAAACCCTTCTCTGCCCACCCCACCCCCACTTTACCACTACATTACTAAAGGTATATCTATAACAGTTACTTTTACCAAGTACATCATAGCCAGCTATCAATAAAAAACTTACAATGCATACTAAAAGACAAAAAACACAATCTGACAACAGAGAGCAAGCATCAGAAACATAGACATAGCTGAGATGTTGAAATTATTAGAACAGGAACTTAAAACAACTATGATTAATTTGCTAAAGGCTCTAATGGATAAAGTAGACAACATGTAAGAATGGATGGACAATGTAAGCAAAGAGAAGAAAATCCTAAGAAAGAACAACAACAAAAAATGCTAGAGGAAAAAAAATTCCAATATAATAGAAATGAAGAATGCCTTAGTGAGGTTACTAGTAGATTGGATAAGGTTGAAGGAGGACTCTCTGAACTAGAAGATACATAAATAGAGTCTTTGAAAACCAAAGGAGAAAGAAACTAAAGACTGAAAAAATAAAACAGAATATCCAAGGATTATATAAAAACTACATGTAACATTCATGTAATGGCAATGCCAGAAGGAGAAGAAAGATAGAAAGGAGCAAAAGAAATATTTGAAACAATAATGACTAAGAATTTCTCTCAAATTAACATCAGATCCAGGCAGCTCAGAAAATACCAAGCAGGATAAACATCTGACCACTACCCTTCCTCTCAAAAGTCTTCAAATATGTGGATATTTGAAAACACACTTTTAAATAACATGTCAGTCAAAGAAGAACTCAAGAGAAACTTTAAAATGTTTTGAACTAAGTAAAAATGAAACATAAGTTACTAAAATTGATGGGATGCAGCTAACACAGTGCTTAGAGGGAAATATATAGCACTGAATGCAAATATTAGAAAGGAAGAATGATGTGAAGTCAGTTGTCTAAGCTTCCACCTTAGGAAACTAGAAAAAAAGAGCAAATTGAATCCAAAGTAAGCAGAAGAAAAGAAATAAGACTAAGAAGAAATCAAGGAAATTGAAAACAAGAAATCAATAGAGATAATCAATGAAACAAAAAACTGGTTCTTTGAAAAGCTTGATAAAATTGATAAACCTCCAGCAGAATAAGGAAAAAGATAAAGAACACAAATTACTAATCTCAGAAATGAAAGAGGGGGCATCACTATGGATCCTATGGACATTAGAGGATGATAAGAAATACTATGAACAACTCTGTGACCTCAAGTTTAATAATCTAGATGAAATGTGCAAATTTTTGAAAGACAGAATCAGCCAAAACTCATACAAGAAGAAATATTCAATCCGAAAAGGCTTGTGTCTATTCAATACATTCGATCAATAATTAGTAATCTTTCAAAACAAGAAGCACCAAACCCAAATGGGATATTTGATGAATTTTACACCAAAAATTTAAGGGAGAAATTGTATCAATTCTCTACAATCTTTTTCACTGAACAAAAGCAGAGGAAATGTTTTCTAACTCATTCTGTGAGGCCAGTATAATGCTAATACCAAAACCAGAAAAAGACATTGCAAGAAAAGAATACTTCAGATCAATATCTATGATGAATATAGATGCAAAAATCCTCAACAAAGGATTAGTAAATTAAATCCAACAATCTATAAAATGACACACTCCAACCAAGTAGGATTTATTCCAGGTACAACAGTCAAAAATCAATAAGTGTACACTTGAAACTAATATAACAACGTGTCAATTACCCTCAATGAAAAAAATGAAAACATCAATAATGAAATCTATTACATCAATAGGCTAAAAGTGAAAAACATAATCATATCAATAGATGCAAAAAAAGCATTTGACAAAATCTACTATCTATTTATGTTAAAACTCTCAGTAAACTAAGGATAGAGGGGAATTTCTTCCACTTAAGAAGGACTATCTACAAAAACCCCACAACCAATAGCATATTTGATGGTGAAAAACTTGCTTTCCCACTGAAATCAAGTACAAGGTAAGAAAGTCTTCTCTCATCACATCTCTTAACAAAAAAAAGAAATCTTTTGTTATGTAATAAGAAAAGTAAATAAAGCATATAGAAGATTGAAAGGGAAAAATAAAACTGTCTTTGCTTGCAGATGACATGATCCTCTAAGTAGAAAGTGTAAAAAAATTGCCATAAAAAACCCTCCTGAAACAAATAAGTGATAACAGCAAGGTTGCAGGATACAAGATTAATATACAAAAGTCAGTTGTTTTCCTAAATATTAGTAATGAACAAGTGGAATTTGAAATTAAAAACATAATATCATTTATATTAACACCCCCAAGACAAAATAGATTTAAATAGAACAAAATATATATAAAATCTATATGAGGAAAACTACAAAACTCTAATCAAAGAAATAAAAAAAACAAAATAATTTTAGAGCTGTTTTTTGTTCATGAGTAGGAAGACTCAATATTGTCAAGATGGGAGTTTTTCCCAACTTGATTATCAGATTTAATGCAATCCCAATCAAAATCCCAGCAAGCTATTTTGTGGATAGCAATAAACTCATCCTAAAGTTAATATGGAGATGCAAAAGAATAGCCAGCACAGTATTACAGTATTGAAGGAGACAGACTGACACTACTTGACTTCAGGATTTACTCCAAGGCTGCAGTAATTAAGACCGTGTGGTATTGGTGAAAGAATAGACAATTAGATTAATGAAACAGAATAGAGAGCCCAGAAATAGACTCCCATAAATGTAGTCTGATCTTTGATGAAGGAACACAGGCGATACAATGGAATAAAGATAATCTTTTCAACAAATGGTGCTGGAACAGTTGGACAACCGTGTGCAAAAAAATGGAACTAAACACACATCTTACATCTTTCACAACAACTAACTGAAAGTGAATCACAAAACTAAACATAAAATGCACAACTGTAAAACTCCTAGAAGATGATGACTTTTCAGGTACAACACCAAAAGCATGATTCTTGAAAGACATAAATGATAAACTTGTCCTCATTAAATAAAAAAATATTATGCTCTGCGAAAGTTAATGTCAAGACAACTAGAAATTAAGCCACAGATGAGGAGAAAATATTTGCAGAAGATACATCTGATAAAGGAACATTATCCTAAATAAGCAAAGAAAACCTGAAACTCAGCAGTAAAAATTAGACGTGATTCAAGATGGGCCGAACACCTTAACAGACAATCACCAGCACAGGTATACCAGATGGGAAATAAGCATAAAGGTGGTCCATGTCACATCATCAGGGAAATGTAATTCAAACAATGAGATATCGCTACATACATATTAAAACGACCTAAATATGGAACACTGACAACATCAAATGCCAACTAGGATGTAGACCAACAGAAACTCTCACCCATTGCTGGTGAGAATTAAAAATGGTACAGCCACTTAGAAGACAGTGTGGTGGTTGTTCTGAAAACTAAACACACTCTCACTATACAATATAGCAGTTGGGTTCCTTGTTGTTTACCCAATGGACTTGAAAAGATGTGTCCACACAAAACCTGCAGATTTATAGCAGTTTTATTCATAATTGCCCAAACCTAGAGCAACCAAGATGTCCTTCAGTAGGTGAATGGATCAATAAACTGTGTTACAAACAGACAATGGAGGGGCACCTGGGTGGCTCAACTGGTCAATTGCCTTCAACTTAGGTCTTGATCCCAGGGTTCTGGGATCAAGCCCCATATCAGACTTCCTGTTTTGTGGGGAGCCTGCTCCTCCCTCTCCTTCTGCCTGCTGCTCCCCCTGCTTGTGCTCATTCTCACTTTCTCTGTCAAATAAATAAATAAAATCTATAAAACAACAAAAACTACCACCAGACAATGGGATATTACTTAGTGCTGAAAAGAATTGAGATATTAAGCCATGAAAAGCCATAGAGGAAACTTAAATGCCTATTACTAAGTGAAAGAAGTCAATCTGAAAAGGCTACATACTATATAATTCCAATTATATGATGTTCTGGAAAAAGCAAGACTGTGTGGACAGTAAAAAGATCACTGGTTGCCAGGGTTATGGTGGACAAGGGGAAGTTCTGGGGAGGGGTGAATAGGTAGACCACAGAATATTTTTAGGGCAGTAAAAATATTCCATAGATACGATAATGAAAGATATATGTTATTACACATTTGTCCAAACTCAGAATGTAAACACCAAGAGTGGACCCTAACATAAACTATGGTCTTCGAGTAACTTTGTAATGTCAGTGTTCATCAGTTGTAATGAATGCACCACTCCAGTGTAGGATGTTGATAAGGGGGGTTGCTATGTACATGTTGGGGCAGAGAGTATATGGGAAATCTCTGTACTTTCAATTTTGCTGTGAACCTAAAACTGCTCTGAAAAAATTATAGTTTAATAAACAAAAATCTGAGCCACCATTTGAAGCTCAGGGGATTTCAAAAGAGGTTTAGATTTTCAGTTTCTTTTTTTAAATTAGAGAAGTCAGGTAGCACTGGACCAGCCTTGGTCATAACTACAATCAGGTGAGCTGAATAGTATGTACTCCCTTTAGGAAGATCTGATCTGTTATGTTCAGATGTTTCCCAACTGGGCTTACTTAGTTCCATTTCCTTCTTGGGCTCTATGTAGTTAAGAAGCAGACCCATCCCCTGCAGATTCTGAACAAGTTACCTCATTACGAGGTCTATTAGAGGGAGAACAGCAGGAATTGGGCTGTCAGAAGTAAGTAAAAGGAAGAAACTGAGTGGAAACAACCTAGTGTCTATTAGCAGGTAAATGGATAAACAAAATGTGATGTGAACATAAAAAGTGGTATCATTCAACCTTTAAAAGGAGGAACATTCTGACACAACATGGATGAACTTGAAAGCATTATGCTAAGTGAAATGAACCTGTCGCAAAAAAGTAAATATAGATTTCCACTTATAATACAAGGTCCCAGAAAGCAAGCCAGAAGCTCAGGAAGACAACACTCCAATGCAAAACCCCAAATGGGGAGGCTGGGTGAACATGGCGGCGGCCACCGGGCGCTTCCTAAATTCTGCTGCATGAAAGAATGGGTGAATGGTCCTGGTGGCAGGAAGTGTGGACAGATGGATCCACTGAAGCGTTGGGAAAAGTGTCTCAGAGAAGGGA
>PITA01024456.1:0-26335 GCA_004023965.1 Spilogale gracilis | reverse complement strand
GCCCGCTCGCCCAGCCTCTGCGCCATGCGCCCGTGCGCCAGACTGTGGAGCCGGCACTGCGGACTGGGAGCGCACCGGAGGATAGTACTCCGGGGCGGAGTGCCTCCGCAGCGGTGACGCGCGACCGAGGCCCAAACCCTGCTGCGGATCAAGTTACCACCCGAGACCCGAGCGCCAGGCGGGGAGACGCCGCGGGGGGAGGAGTAGAGGGCAGGGGCAAGGGCAAGTACCTGCCCGCGCGCAGCAGACAGGGCTTGGGTCAGGGTCCCGTGTGAGGACTCCTGCCCCTGGAGTTCTGGGTGGAGGGAGAACCTGATGTCCTGATTTCTAGCGTTGGTCTTCCACCTGATCTTTTCCATTGCTCCGTTTCCCTGGCTGTTGGCCTTGTTGAATGCTACAAGCAGGTGTGGGATTTGGAAATCGCACTGCTGGGATCATGTCCCAGTGCCGCCAATTAATAACTGCGTAACCCCACGATTTGATTACCTAACCTCTCAGAGACACAGTTTTCTCATCTGTAAAATGGGGATAATCACAGTACTTTCTATTTCCACGGGGTTACGAAGGTAATATATATGTATATGTAGTATATGTTTTCTATATACTGACTATATGTATTCTATATACCGACTATATATATAATCAGTATATATATTATATATCATCTTAGAACAGTGGCTAGGGCAGAACAAACACTCTATACTGCTATTAAAAAAATGTCTTGGGGCGCCTGGGTGGCTCAGTCGGTTAAGCAACTGCTTTCGGCTCGGGTCATGATTCTGGAGACCCGGATCGAGTCCCACATCGGGCTCCCTGCTCAGCGGGAAGCCTGCTTCTCCCTCTCTCAGTCCCTCTGCTTGTGTTCCCTCTCTGGCTGTGTTTCTCTCTGTCAAGTAAATAAATAAAATCTTTAAAAAAAAAAATGTCTTGGGTGAGTGGCACTGAGAGGCAGGGAGCTTTACTGTAGGAGGCAAGTTGTGGTGGGACTCCACCAGATTAATTTCTCTTAGTTTGTATAATCTTGTTAATAGCCAGAGATGGGGGGACCAGCCAAGAGTCTAAAGGTAGAAAAGCAAAGTCAACCAGGCAGATTTGGAAGATATAAGAAACTGACAGTTTTGATTATCTACTCTACTGCTGTGCTAAGTTTCTTCTAATATAAAAACTGACGTTCATTGTGTACTTTATGTTTTATTTCATTTAACTTCACAACCCTATGAAGTAGTGTCTATTAGCTTTCCAATTTTGCAGATGAGGAAACTGAAGCTCCAAGAGGGTCAGTAATTTATCTGGGTTCACACAATGTGGATCTCAGACCACACTCAGGTAGTCTGACCTCAGACTTGGGCCACTCTATGTAGTCTGCTGCCCCTCTTTTATCTCATTTATGCTTCACAAAATTGCTGAAGGGTAGGTATTACCTCCAGTTGAGAGATGAAGTCATTGCAACTCAAGGAGGTGTACTGACTTACTCATGCTCACACAGCTGGTGGGAGGAATTAAGTCTCAATCCAGTTATCCACCCACAAGTCTAGTGCCCCTGCAATCTGAAGACCCCCTGGAGCTGTCCAGGGTACTGGATGGCCTCTGTTCAAGGCCGTGCCTGTGTGGGCCAGGGAATCTTGACCAGGCTGTTGGAGATTTGGCTACACAGTACTGTCTTCCTGCACCTCTGTTTCCTCTCCAGTCCTCTCCAGCCTTGGTGTCCCCTAGGCCAGTCAGCCAGGTCCTCTATAGTTGGTCCTTTGCCACTTTCCAGGCCCAGCTTCTGCTGTGACTCAGAGATCTCTGTACTTCTCTGCACCTCAGTCACCCCCTGGGGTCCCAAGGACCCAAGTGACACACTTTGATCTTTGGGGACATCACTGGATGGTCAGACTGATCATGTATCTCATCAACAACCAACGATCATGAGTGCCAGGCCCAATCACTGACATTTGGCATTGACTCTTTCATATCCATTATTTGGAGGATGAAATTATTATAATTTTATTTGTCTCACTTAATCCACTTGTTGGTGAAGTATGATTATGCCCCTTTTAGAGATAAGGAAAATAAAGTTCAAGTGACTTGCCCACAGTCACAGAACTCATTAGTAATGGAGCTGAAATTGAAACCCAGATGGTGCCAAAGCTTTTGCTGTGTGTGTGTGTGGGGGGCAGCTGTTGAACAGGTGAGGGATTCAGGAAAATTGGGACTAAGTAATGTACTTTTACAGAGCATTTGGAAAGGATTAATTCTGGCTGCATTTCAGAGGAATTCTAGGTGGGTCTGACTTACCTGAGCCATTTAGTCTCTGCTTCTCATTTCCACTATGAAATATGCCCTGAGGAGAGTATTCTTTCTGTGAATGAAAAAAGTAAGGGGGGGTGAGGAACCTTTGTTCCTTGGAAGGGGAGGACTGAAGAGATACTTATAGTGTCTCTGAGTTTCCATAGGAGGGACTGATCAAGGTCAAAGTCCTTTCCAGAGAAACAAATTACTGTCATTCTTAGAGTGTGTATATACGTGTATGTGTGCTTACATGCATATTATGGCCATTTATGAGACATGCTCTCTTAAAAAAATAGACGTGTTAAGAACAGTTTTAGATTTAGAGAAAAATTGAGAAGATTGTACAAAGTCCTTTAAAGTCTGCATCCAGTTTTTCTGTGAGCATCTTATATGTACATGTGTGTAGTACAGCACATTTGTTAGAGTTCATGAGCTATTATCGATACATTATTATTAAGTAAAGTCCATACCTTATTTACATTTCCTTAGTTTTTACCGAATATCCTTTTTTTTGTTCCAAAATTCTATCTAAGATACCAGGTTACATTTAGTTGTTAGGTCTCCTTCGGCTCCTCTTGGCTGTAATAGTTTTTCATACTTTGTTTTTGAAGACTTTGACAGTGTCAAAGAGCACTGAAATCCATATTCTTTTATGTTGAGTTCTTATCCATGCTGTTGCTTCTATCTGAACAACCTTCTTACCTTGTCGGCAAAATCCTCATTCTTCAAGGGTAAACTCAGAAGGCTTCTGGGTTTGGACCTCAAGGTCAGTTCTTAGACCTCTTCTCTCTTCTACACTTTCATGACTTTAAAAACAACTCTAAGCCAAAGATCCATAAATGCATAGTTCCAACCCAGATTTTCACTCTGAGCTTAAACTTTGGCTGACGGGCTACTTGACATGTTCACTTGAAAGTCTCTGTGGCCCCTACAGAACTCTTGATCACTCCAGCCCCCAACCTGTTCCTCTCCAGTTCCCCGTCTTGTCAAGTGATTCCACTCTGGTTCTGTGGCTCAGACAGGAGCCTGGGGTTCTGCTTTGCCCTGTCTTCCTACAAGAACACAGAGCTCAGATCACGAAGGCATGATTGATGGGTTCACTTCCCGCCATCTCTTCTATCCATTCATTTCTTCTAATGCCCCAACCCTAGCCCAGGCACCACTGTGCTTGGATGTCTGCAATAGTTTGGCTTCCTTCAAGCTGTTCTTCACACAGACTCCAGAGCAAGTTTTCAACATGATCTGGTTGAGACTCTGTTCCTGAGCTACTGAAAACCATTTGGTCCCTTCCCTTTGCACTTGGAATCAAGCTCACATGCCTTCTTCCTGCTTTTAAGGCCTCACAACCCAAACCCTGCCTGCCTCCCTCTCAAAACCACCTATCTGTTCCTTCAAATGTTCAAAGATTTATGATGTCTTAGTGAAGAAAACAGACAGAAGTCTTTGACCTTATGGACCTGGCATTCTAGTGGGGGAGCTAGACAACGAGCCTGATGAGTAAGTAAAGTAGATAGTATGTTAGAAAGTGGCAGGTACTATGGAAAAGAGGGAAGTTAGAGGAGGGGAGAGAAGGTTAGTGGTAAGTGGGCACAGTGTGCAGTAAAAATGGCTGCCTAGAGGGTCTCATTGAGAAGGTGGGATGTGAACACAAACTTGCAGGAAGAGTTAGCTAGACAGATATTTTGGGCAAGAGTGTTGCAGAGAGAGAGAACAGCTTGAGCAAAGACCCTGAGGCTGTAGTGTGCCAGAAGGTTCAGGGAAGATCCAGGTTGCCAGGTTGCCAGGTGGCTGGAGTGGCAGGGATGCGGGGCAGTCACATGAGGGAAAGTCAGCGGGAAACAGGGGCCACCATCCTTCACACCTCACACTCCAGCAATAAAAGTTCTACTTGGGTTCCCAAAGCCATGCTCTTTCTCATCTCCTGTATTTGCTCAAGCTGGTCCCTCAACCCATGTGTATTCCCCCCAGCTCTGCCTGGCTTACCCATTAAGTCTCAGCTGGAATGCCATTTCTCCAAGGAGGTTCCCCCCTCAGTCATGGGCTCTGGCACCCCAAACTTCCCTTATGTGACTCTTCACTACTGGGTTATTACTATTTGAACCCCATTTCCTCCATCAGACTGTACTAGTCTTGATTGGGGGACCGGGTTCACAGTTATCTCCCCAGGGCCCACTCCAGAGCTGGGTGTGGCTTGGATGTCTGATAGTGATTTGTTGAATGAGTGTGTGCACCCACACAAGGAGCTCTGGACTGTATCACAAAAGCAGACAATTCCACAGAGAGTAAGCCAGGGTCAGAACTCAGACCCCTGCTATCTGCCCAGGGATTATTCAGGTGCAAAGAAGGGCCTGGGGTGCTGACATTTCCCCAGGGTGCTCCCATTTTGAACTCTGCCACCCAGGGGGCCATAGAAAGGGAGGGTGTTTGGGATTTGGCCAAGCCTCTTTTGTGGTTTTTGACAAAGGGATTAAGAAGACAAGTAACTTCATCTCTGGAAGAAAATTCCAGGACATGGAAAAATGACCTGCTCTGGAGGGCTCGAAGGAGATCTGAGCTTCTTCTCACATCTCCCTATAGACCCGGGGAAGTGGGGCTGGAGCCCAAGGGCAAGATTATCATTACAAAGCCAGAATTTCATGAAGAGCAGCTCCTAGATCTGGAGTTCAAAGAATTGTCCTTGCACGCTTGCCAACCCCTCTTGCACGAAAGACTTGGAAAATCAGGCCATCCCGTGTCCAGTAACACGTCAACGATTGAGACAGATTCCTCTCTCCCTTCAATGACTGGAGTTTGGCGAGCAAAAAAACACCCCACTCGTATGCACCCTCTTGCAAAGGCAAAGCTGAATTGAATTTCCTGACACATCACTGGTCATTGAGAATCTTTTCCAAGGACTGTGCTCATAAATAAACCAATTCTCATTTGCTCATACACTTTTGGGATTGGAAGATGCTAGCTTAGTTATAATTTTGGTTAGTAAAAGTGAACACACGCATTTTTCCAGAGGAAATACCATCGTGTAGCATACAGCATACCTAACGGTGGCTGAGCACAACTCCATCTGTTTGCCTTTGCTTTTCTCCTGACCTTACTGTGACAAGCCCTGCTTCTTTTTTATGCCCTGATTGTTGAGTAAGTTTTGGGGGATTGGTCCTTGGTCACCTTCAGTGAGCCTGTCCCACAAAGTTTCCTCTTCTCCACTTTGCTCTGCTACTTCCCCTGGAGACAGATGCATGTATGAGGTGTCAGGAAAACTATGGACCCATCACACAACCTTCTTGGTCTTTCCCACAGGATGCATGCACCAAATTATGCTTAAGGGACCTTGCTTTGTTTGTTTGTAAACATTTTGAAAATTGAGATATAACATACCTACAAAAAATGCCCTAATATTTTAAAAAGATTTTATTTATTTATTTGACAGAGAGAAACACAGCTAGAGAGGGAACACAAGCAGGGGGAGTGAGAGAGGGAGCAGCAGGCTTCCTGCAGAGCAGGGAGCCCGATGTGGGGCTTGATTTCGGGTCTCCGGGTTCATGACCTGAGCTGAAGGCAGTCGCTTAACCAACTGAGCCACCCAGGTGCCACCAAAATGCCCCAATTTTAAGTGTGCATCTCAACAAAGTTTCACATATGTATTCACCCACACAACCACCTCCAAGATTGAGATATAAAACGGTCTGCACCCCAGAAGACGCCATTGTTCCCCTTCTCAATGGTCACCATTTCCCAGCATAAGCACTAATTCTAAATGATACCACCATAGATTTGTTTCTCTTGTTCTAGAACTTCATATGAATGGGATCATGGAATTTACTCATTGGGGTCTGACTTCTTTTACTTAACAGTATATTTGAGATCCATTGATGTTGTTGCCTGTATCAGCAGTTCCCCCTGTGGATGGACATTTGCATGGTTTCCACGTTAGACTATGACTAAAAGAGCTGCTATAAACAACTTTCGATGACTTTCTGGGTACACACAGTGCTTGCTTCTGTTGGGAAAATACCCAGAAGTAGAATTGTGGGTCAGAAGATAGGGGACTGTTTACTGCTAGGAGAAACTGTCAGCAGTCATTGTATCGGTTAGCGTGTTATGCTTTTGACATCTTCACAACATAGATTTTGTTTTAAACATGTTGAGGTTACTTCTGTGCACAATCCTTTGGCCTGGTGGGGGACGGGAAGGAGGTATTAGCAAAATTACATCTTAGATGAACAGAGAGGGGCCTGAGTTCTGACCTTGGATGAGATGAGGGGAGGGCCTCAGAGTATTTACCCTTGTAACTAGAGTGCATCGGAGGGAAGTGAGTCTCTGGCTGTCCTCATTTATCCCCCCATCCTTCACCATTAAACTGGAAACACCCTGAGCAAGGGGTTGTGTCTCATTCAGGTCTGTGTTGTCAAGGTCTAGCATGGTTTCTGGCACGTAGATAGGTGCTGAGTACAGAAAAACCAGTCTAATGATTGTTGCAAATATTTATGGAGCACGTCCTAGAGCCAAACATGACTTTACCAATATGGTCGCACTTAAGCCATGTGATAGTCCTTTGACCTCAGGGGAGAGAGGGGCTCCTGCTCTACGGATGAGGAAAGAAGCTGTGGCCCTGAGCAGGTTTGGATACACAGATGACAAGCAGCAGCTCTCCAGGGAGACTGGAGGCAGCCTAACTGGGGAGTCTGTGGTCTTTGCCATGTTTGCAAATTGAGTGTGTGTGTGTGTGTGTGTGTGTGTGTGTGTGTGTGGTAGCAAGAGTGTGCACCTCATTTTACAGAGGAGGAAACTGAGTCTCACAGATGTTAAGGAACTCTTCTCTATGGAGTCAGCTGGGCCAACCTCCTTGCGAAGCTAATTCTTTTTTTTTTTAAGATTTTATGTATTTGAGAGTGAGAGAGAGCCAGAGAGAGCACATGAGCAAGGGGAAGGGCAGAAGGGGTGGGAGAGGCAGACTCCCAGCAACAGGATGGTGGCGGGGGATTGCCTCAGTCCCAGGACCCCAGCCAAACTGACTGAGCCACCCAGGTGCCCCTGCAAAGCTAATTCTTGAAGGTGGAATATTTTTAGTAGGGACCCTTGGCGGCTGTTCCCCCCTCCTGTTCCTCACTCCTGAGCCCATGGACACCGGGTCTCACAAGACCCCCTGTGAGCCTCTGCCTTAGCACCCCGCACTCACAAAGCTGCCTCCCTGTCCTCCCTCATGGGGTGGGTGGGTGGGTGGAGAGAATCGAGCCTGCAATCTTTCCTTTAAAGTGCTTGACACTGTTTGGAAAGGCACTGGACCCCGGGACTTGCTCCTTTCCAGGGGTCCCCGTACTGTCACATTGGTTCTAGGTTCTCAGCTGAGTGGGGTAACCAGGGCTCCATCTTTCATCAAAGGAAGCGTCTGTGGTTCCGGTCTCCAGGGTCTTCTGACTGCTCCATTTATTTCAGCCCATCGGGCCTCAGAGACTCTGGAACTCTGCCCTCCTGCAACCCAGGCTGGGGCCCAGGGCCAGGAGACAGCCCCAATCGCGGAGCCCAAGGGGCAGCCTTCCCCTCCCGGCCTGGACTTTGGTGCTGTTTAATTATCCTTGAAAGCTCTTAAAGGATTTCACACAAGTAATATAATACATAAATGTAAACCTGCTGCTTTAAACATTTGGAACAACCTAAGTGCATATCAATTTAAGAGTCACATTTCTCCTTACTGTTCCCTGTCAACCCCATGGCACTGCCTTCCCCAGAGTTACCACTGCTGTTGGTGCTGGGTGTGTATGTTTTGGTCCTTTCTCTGCAGCTTGTGTTCTAAACTCTGTGATATATCTTCTAGATATTTCTATGCAATACATGTGGATCCTCTTCACTATCTTGATCTACTGCAGTATAAAATATAGTGTGATGCCCATAGTTTTTTTTTTCTCCCAACCAATCCCTTTTCACTGGACATGCAGTCTTTTTCTAGTTTGTTGCTATTACAAATAATTCTGCTGCAAACGTCCATGTGCTCGCCTATCTGTGTGTGCAGATGTGGGCGTCTCTCTGGGGCAGACACTATCACGTGGAAATGCTGGGCCAATGCTGAATTTCAGCCTATGCTGCCAAATTACCATCCAGAATGGCTGTCCTGTTTCCCACGCCTACCCTCAGTGTCTGAGATTGCTGGATTGTCTACACCCTCACTAACTCTGGGTGTTATGAATCTTTATATTTGTCTACTGAAAATGTATGTATAGTATTATAAGTCAGGATGGCGGGGGGTGACAGTGGATGGGAAGGGCCATGAGGGGGCTTTTGGGATGCTGTTGATGTTCTGTTTTTGTTTTTGTTTTTGTTTTAAGATTTTATTTATTTATTTGACAGAGAGAGATCACAAGTAGGCAGAGAGGCAGGCAGAGAGGGAGGAGGAAGCAGGCTCCCCTCTGAGCAGAGAGCGCAACGCGGGCCTCGATCCCAGGACCCTGAGCTGAAGGCAGAGGCTTTAACCCACTGAGCCACCCAGGCGCCCTGATGTTCTGTTTTTTGATCTCAGTAGTGGCTACACGAATATTTTCAGTTCCTTAAAATTCATTGAGTGGTATGCTTATGCACTTTTCTGTATGTAGGTTATTCTTTAATAAAATGTTTGAACCATTTCCTCCCTCCCCCAATCTGATGGGTGACAAGCAATATCCTGTAACCATTTTATGTTAGAGGTTGAACTTTTTTTTTTTTTTAAAGATTTTATTTATTTGAGAGAGAATGAGTGAGAGAGAGACAGCACAAGTCAGGGGAGAGGCAGAGGGAGAAGCAGACTCCCTGCTGAGCAGGGAGCCTGATGCAGGGCTCCATCCCAGGACCCCGGGATCATGACCGCAGCCAAAGGCAGACACTTAACTGACTGAGCCACCCAGGCACCCTGCTTGAGCCTTCTTTTGTTGGTATGCTGGCTTTCTGGGTTCCTTCTTCTGGACTATTTTACTTCTGGGTCTCATGAGAACGGCTCCTCTGACAGAGGAAACACCGTTCAGAAAGGGGAAAAGGTACTTGACCCTCCCTGAGAACCAACCATGCACTCTCATGCTCACAGCACTCTTTGAGGGTAGGCACCATTCACCCCATGAGGCTGGGGCTCAGAGCAGTGAGGTGACATGCCCAGGGTCACAAAATCATCTGCCCGCAGAGTCCTGCCCTCCTTGTTGCCCCCTGAGCCGCTCATGCGGCAGGCACGTCTGCAGGTAACCGCCGTAGCAGCCCTGGGAGGTGGCTATGCGGCCGCCCTCTTCCACAGATGAGAACAGCTCAGAAAGCTCAAATACCTTGTGCAGCTCACCCTGTCAGTAAGTGGAAGAGCAGGATGAGCCCCGGTTAGCCTGACTTCAATGCTGTGATAAGGCAGTTTTCGCCAACAGAATGTTCTGTAGTGATGGAAATGTTGGCTGGCTGTGCTGACAATATGGTAGACACTAGCCACATGTGGCACCTCGAATGTGGCTAGTGCTTCTTTGGAACTGAAATTTTAGTCTTATTTAATTTTAATTAGTTTAAGTAGCCTGTATTGCATAGTGCGACTTAAAGAGTCAGGTCACGAGGGGTGCTTGGGTGGCTCAGTCGCTAAGTGTCTGCCTTTGGCTCAGGTCATGATCCCAGGGTCCTGGGATCGAGCCCCTCATCGGGCTCCCTGCTTGGAGCAGGAGGCCTGCTTCTCCCTCTCTCACTCCCCCTGCTTGTGTTCCCTCTCTAGCTGTGTTTCTCTTTGTCAAATAAATAAATAGATAGGTAAATAGATAAATAAATAAAATCTTATTAAAAAAAAAAGGTCATGAGAAGGTGAGAAACCATAGGGTTCACAGGTGCAGGTGGCAGAGGGGGCTGCCTCACTGGGAATCCAGCAGCCCCCGGGAGGGACCCACTCACAGCGGCCCCCACCCAGCCCATGCACAGCCGGGTGTCTTTTCCAGCAGGAGCAGGGGCTCTTATAATCAGAGGTGGCCTCTTAACCTAAGACTCTGTTTCCACATCTATAAAGTGGATATCAGAATAGGGATTATTTATTTATTTATTTATTTATTTATTTATTTATTTTTTTAGATTTTATTTATTTATTTGACAGAGTGAAACATAGCGAGAGAGGGAACACAAACAGAGGGAGAAGCAGGCTTCCCGCCGAACAGGAAGCCCGATGTGGGGCTCGATCCCGGGTCTCCAGGATCATGACCTGAGCTGAAGGCAGTCGCCCAACCAACTGAGCCACCCAGGCGCCCCCTGGAATAGGGATTTTTTAAAAAGATTTTATTTATTTGAGAGAGGGAAAGAGCATGAGTTGGGGGAGGAGCAGAAGGAGAGGAACAAGCAGACTCCCTGCCAAGTAGGGAGCCTGACATGGGGCTCCATCCCAGGACCCCAGGATCATGACCTGAGCCAAAGACAGACTCTTTTTTTAAAAAAAAAATTTATTTATTTATTTGACAGAGAGAGAGAGATCCCAAGTAGGCAGAGAGGCAGGTAGAGAGAGAGGAGGAACCAGGCTCCCTGCCGAGCAGAGAGCCCGATGTGGGCCCCGATCCCAGGACCCTGAGATCATGACCTGAGCCAAAGGCAGAGGCTTTAACCCAGGTGCCCCAAAGACAGACTCTTAACTGACTGAGCCACCCAGGCTCCCCCAAAGTTGACTTGTTTTAAGACTAAATGAGTAAAAGGGCCCTTGGATGGCTCAGTTGGTTAAGGATCTGCCTTCAGCTCAGGTCATGATCCCAGGGTCCTGGGATGGAGCCTCATATTGGGTTCCCCGCTCAGCAGGAAGCCTGCTTTTCCCTCTCCTTCTGCCCCTCCTTTGCTCATTCTCTCTCTCTCTCTCTCAAATAAATTAATCTTAAAAAAAAAAGACTAGGAGAATTGTACAGTGGTGGCACAAATTTGACATTCATAAGCTAGTCAACAGTCAGACTGTTACCACAATGATCCGTCATAGGCTCACTTTTAAAGGTTTTGCATTATATAATGGTAAAGCATATTCATGCTAATAATTTAAATAACACAGATGGATATAAAGTGGGATGTAAGAATATCCAAATATTTTAACCCCCTATCCTCATCCCACATGAAACTATTGTGAGTAGTTTCTTATGTACCCATGCAGGAATTGGTTCCACTTTCATTAAACATCTAAAACAATTCTGATATATTCTTTTAAAAAGTGCAAAAGGGGGGGCGCCTGGGTGGCTCAGTTGGTTAAGCAACTGCCTTCGGCTCAGGTCATGATCCTGGAGACCCAGGATCGAGTCCCACATCGGGTTCCCTGCTCAGCGGGAAGCCTGCTTCTCCCTCTCTCACTCCTCCTGCTTGTGTTCCCTCTCTGGCTGTGTTTCTCTCTGTCAAATAAATAAAATCTTTTTTAAAAAAAAGTGCAAAAGGGATCACACTAAATGCACTGTCCCATAACTTTTTTTTGTGACTTTATGATATCTCAAATGTGTCTTTTCATACGTGCAATGATTTTACTGTCTGCATGATGTTTCCTGGTGTCATTCATAACTTATTTTGCAGGTCCTTACTAATGGGCATTTAGGCTGTTAGCATTTATTTTGCTATTGTGAGTGATGTTTCCATTGGCCCTTTACACATGTCTTTCTGTACCTGGGTAAGTTCACCCACCAGAGGGAAAAATCTTACCAGTGGTATCTCTGGGGCAATGGTTGGGGTATTTTCGACTGTGATAGATCTTGGCATAGGTAAAATCTCCTTTTAAACTTCTCATTTTAAACTTCTCAGGCGCACGGGACTTTAAAGGAATGTTCTAGTAGGTTCTTCCAACAAGACTCCTCAAACCATGCTAGTCATCACCCCTGGAATGTATTTGCTGGGTGGGTTTGGAGAAATTTTTTCTTTAAGTAGATCTGGCTTGTAGGGTCTCTGTGGTGTAGGGGCATGGACGGAGGCATGTGGGAGTCAGGGAACTGGATCTTTACTAATCCTAGTTGCTGGAGTCTGAGGGCAAAAACGCTGCCTTCTGAGAGACCAGTCCTGTAGGAAACACTCCAGGGAGCCACTGAGCCTGTGGATCTGGGTGGGGAAGGGGGAGGAGAAGAGACAGCGAGAGGGACCTTGCCAAGGACTGGACAATGGTGATTCTCAGCAGGCGAAATGAAATCCAGATAGTCCACAAGTGTAAGAAAAGATGCTTGGCCTCCCCAGAAACCAAAGAAATTCACACTGAAGCAACAGTGGAGTATTATTTGTCACCTATCAGATCGGCAAAAATTGAAACAAAATGATACCTGGTATTGGAGATAGCTGGACACCTGGGGCGGGGAAACAGACACTCCAGTCCTCCTGGAGGGAGTGGTGAGAGGACAGTTATCCTGCAGGGAAACGTGTGTGCTCCGATATCTATACTCTTCCATTTCTAGGAATTTGTTTTCAGGAAACAGCTGAACATATGCACAAGGATACAGGCTCGAGGACTTGCATTAACCAGCATTGTTCATGATAGTAAAAAGGTTGGCAATAAGGTAAATATCCAGAGGAAGGGAATTGATTAAAGAAACTGTGTTACCTCCATGAAAGGTAACAATCTTTGGCTAAAATGGACACTCATGTTTACTAACAAGGAAGGTGCTAAATGTAGCCTCATGTTTACTAACAAGGAAGGTGCCCACTATCTGTATATGGAAATCAAGTGGAAAAAGAAAAACCCAACAGGTTACAAAATAGTATTTGTGATTCCATTTTTATTGGTAACAAAATTAGCTATACGTGTATTATTACATATATAGTTATGCTATAGATAGGGCACATTATATATATACACACATGTTATGTCAACTATATGTTTGCATGTACAAGTGTGTGCAAATGTGTCTACATATGTGTATTATGTGAATTTACATGGGAAATGTTTTGAAGGGTAAAAGGAAAATGTCTGTGGCGATTATACCCCAGTGGTGGGAAATTTTCATTCATTCATTCACTTTTGTCATTCTCTGAATTGCTGAAGGGTTTATTTATTCATATTTTGGCAGTGCGCTTGTATTGTTTTGTAATAGGAAAAATAATATATTAATATTAATTTAGGAAGCAAAGGAGGCTGATAACTCTGTTTCTTTTCTTTTTTTTTTTTTTTAAAGATTTATTTATTTATTTATTTATTTGACAGAGAGAAACACAGCGAGAGAGGGAACACAAAGCAGGGGGAGTGAGAGAGGGAGAAGCAGGCCTCCTGTCGAGCAGGAAGCCCGATATGGGACTCCATCCCGGGTCTCCGGGATCATGACCTGAGCCGAAAGCAGTCGCTTAACCAACTGAGCCACTCAGGCGCCCTGATAACTCTGTTTCAACCATGTTAGCCGATCTGAGTGCAAGTGTCCCCTCACACCAAGTCTGTCCCCAACTCTTGTGCACTTTGGAAGCCCTCTCTGATCTCAGGACTGTCCATAATTGCAAGAATAATGAGGAGGACGAAGAAGAGACTGCTGTCAATGTACTGAGCACACTCTGCCCACCCGAAGTTGGCTAGTGCTTCATGAACATTCTTTCCTTGAATCCTCATCCATAGATACTCTCAAGTCTTTGGATTTCCTAGGAGGGTCTGAAATGGGTACTTTGTGCAAGTGATTTATCGAGGAAGGACATTCATAGGAAGTCTGTGAAGGGGTAAGTGAGGGAAACAGGATGGGGTAGAAATTTGGCAAAGAGGAAGGTTCAGCCGGACCCCATGCGGAGATCTGGACTCTACATGGTACCACGTTTTCCTGCTTTGAGGCAAAGAGGACTGGTCTTTTCTCCCTCTATGTTAGTTGGTTGTTGGCTGGAGGACATGGGAAGGGATGACCTGACTGATGGGGTCCATCTCCCAAGTACCTCTGGGTGAGTTGCCTCCCATCGGCTAATTGTTCTAAGAAAGGAGTGTAGCTGTGAGCTGCCGACACTCACGGCACTGGCGGCTGGGTGTGCTGGACAAGTACAGGGGCTCTGGGTGGAGCACTGACCTCCTACATGTTATTATCCCCATTTTACAATGGGGAAACTTTGGCTCAGAGAGGTTAAGTGACTCACCCGAGGTTACTCAGCTGGTAAGGGATGGAGCCTGGTTTTGAACTCAGGTCTGAAGCTCTTGCTCTGAGCCCTGAAGCCAGACTGTTGGCAGTTTCACAGAGTGAAGGGAGATGGAGAGGCTGTGGGTGGAAGCCCTCCCAACATCCGCTGCCCCACCATGTGGCCCCTCCACCTGCTCTCTGTGCTTCACATTTGCGTCTCTGTTAAGAAGCACTTCCAAGCTGTACTGTTGAAGAAGGGAGCCACAAAAAGCCTTTGTGTTTCTGCAGAGGTCCCTGAAGGTTGTATATTGGCAGAGCTGGTTGCTAGGAGACATTTCTCAAGAAAGGTTCTTTTGGAAAATGAGCTCAGGCTCTGCCTATAGCCTCACATTATTATACCTGGGGGAGAGACAGCCCAGCCTGTATTTCCCCGAGGTATTCGATGTGGATCCAATTCCTTCTCCTACGGGTTTTTCCAGGTCCCCCGTTCAGAGCGTATCCCAGCTGAATACAACGCCCGGCCCAGACACACTCAGAATCATGGAGAGAAAGAGCCCTTTGAGATGACCTGCCTGCCCTGTCCATTAGGCAACTGGGGAAACTGAGGCAGGGAGTTGAGGAACTCACACAGCTAGTGGCAGGGTCATGACTTGTGTCATTACTGCATGAGGCAATCCCCCACTCTCAAGAACTCAGTATGGGAAGACTGGGTGCACTCCCCTTTAGAAATCCTTGGGCCTTTTGGGGGACGAGTGAGGGGAGCAGCTGGCATGAATCGGGCATCTGCTATGTGCCAAAACCTGGAGTAGGCGCTTTAGGGTCTTCATCTGCTAAGTCTGACCTCTGGACCGTCTCTGGGTCCATTTCTACTGGTGGTTTGTTTCTTGACTAAAGACCACATTTTCCTGTTTCTTTGCGTGTCTAGAAAAGTCTTAATTGTGTACTGGATGTTGTGTGTGTGTGTGTGTGTGTGAGAGAGAGAGAGAGAGAGAGAGAGAGAGAGATGTGTTACAGAATCTGGATTCTGTTTGCTTCTGAAGAGTGTGAAGTTTTATTTTAGCAGACAGCATGGTCACTGGCTGATCCTCTTGAAATCCCATGTGCTTCGTTTGCTACTTTGTTAGGGAGGATTCATGCAAAGCCCAAGCTATCTTCCAAGCCTCCCTAACTTGGCAGGGCTGACCTTTACACTCTGTCCTCTGAGGATATCAGAGGATTTGGCTTCGGGTTGTGTTGGGAACGGGCTAGAGTGGCACTTACACTAGAGCTCACTCCTAGGGCGCCGTCTTTCTGGCATCTCAGTTTGAAGCCTGTGATGAAGGTCTCTCCAACATCTCCCAGTCTGCCTGCCCCATGGGATCCATTTGCTCTCCACCCTCGTAACAGCTGCTCTCTGGTAAACCTTGGAATTTCATCCTGGGCATGCACAGCACAGCCTTTGTGCAAGAACTTGTGGGTCCCGAGGGTCCCCACACAGACTTCTGGGGCCGTCTGGCTATGCAGCTCCCTCCTCTCCAGTGCCCTGTCCTGCAGATTCCTTCTGTTTCTGTTGTCCCAGTTGCCCAAACTCTGATTCCTGCCTCCTGAGCTTGGAGGGACTGTTGTGCTCTGTTTACAAGCGCCATTGCCTTGTGCCATGCTCCGGAAATTGTTCCTCGGATGAGAGCCCAGGTGATGAGAGGCTCACCTTGTGAGTTTTCCCTTCCTCAGAATTACAGTTTTGTCCGCTGCCTGATCTCTGATTTTGTCAGGTGTTACGTTATTTTTGGTGGGAGGGCTGGTCTGGGACCAAGTCCATTGTTGTGTCTGGAAGGCAAAGTCCAGCTCCTAGCTGGGCTCTCTCTCTCTCTCTCATCCTGTCTGTCTCTCTCCACTTGTCTTAGGATGTTTACCGGGACTCTGAGAAAAAGGGCCTACTGTCCTCGTTGAATAAGCAAAGGAAGCAGGGTCAGAGGGGTACAGAAGTTGCCCTACTAGCGAAATGGGGCAAGTTACGGAAGAGGTTGCTGGACCTCAGAGCCCATGTTTTGTCCCTGTCCTGCTGTCACTGAAGAGCTCAAATCAAAACCAAATTTCCCTTTTAGCATCACCACAACGGCAGCATTTTCTGAGCCAACTGCCATGTCTTCCTACGTCCCATTCATCACTGCGTACCTTAATTCCCGTTTCTGCCACTGACCTCCTGTCCTGGCAGTTGTCAACCTTGATGTGGAGGGTTATAGTTGTCTCCTATGGGACCTCCATTGTATTCTTCCCAGAACACTTTTGCTGTCTTATTCTCTTGCTCCTCTGACTTTGGTGGCTCCCTATGACCCCTTGTGGCCCTTTCCAAAAGGTTGAATTGAGAACTTGGAGAACTTGGGGAATCCTATAGCCCACAGCTCTCGTCTTGGGGATTCACAGCTGGAAGCATGACCATGCTGAGGCTCTGTAGGAAAGAAACCTGTTTAATTGAACTTCACCCAGTCTTTGGCTCTGAAACCCTTGGCTCATCTAGCACATATTAAAATCTTGTGGAACATACTGGAAAACGATGAACCACAGAGTAAAGGATAGTCTTGTCTTTTTCTTTTTTTCCTTTTCTTTTCAGGCTAGTATTTTCTGTCTGCCTTCCAGTCCTACATTTCAACCTACTCTTTCAAATTCATTTCCCATGACTTGTCACAGTCACCGCCTCCCCCTCCCCCCAGCTTTCATACCCTTCTATGTAAGAATGATCTAAGCCTGCACCTGT
Organism: Spilogale gracilis; assembly: GCA_004023965.1. Classification (NCBI taxonomy): domain Eukaryota; kingdom Metazoa; phylum Chordata; class Mammalia; order Carnivora; family Mephitidae; genus Spilogale; species Spilogale gracilis. The sequence continues at coordinate 9,337 of PITA01024456.1, read as the reverse complement.
TGGGAGTTTCCATAAGAGGGGACTGGCCCAGGAATGAGGCCAACCAGAGGAAAGTAGAGCCATGAGGAAGAGAGGGACCAGATCTTAAAGACTTCATTTAAGACCCTGGATCCAGCCTTTCCTGAAGTCATTACTCCTAGACTTTCAGCTACAAGAACTGATAACTTATCTTTCCTTTCTCCTTAACTGCAACTGAAAGAGTGAACGACAGCCTGAGAATTGTGTGTGAGACTCTTTCCAGAACATCTCCTTCCTCATATGTTAAATAATAATTACCCTAAGAGCCAGGCACCACACTGTACTAAACCTGTAAAGTGATATAAGAATTCCCATTTTACAGATGAAGAAACTGGGGCTCAGGGAGATGGAGTCACTTGCCCAAAGTCCCACAGCTGGCCAGTGGCTGAGCTGAGATTTGCCTCCTGCACCTGAAAGGAACCACCAAGTCCACAGCATCCAAATCTGGCCCGGAGTCTCCCTCCCGAGACTCTTGTGGACGTGGTATGGGGGACACCTCGGCTTTCTGGAACGGGGCAAAGGCAAGGAAATCAGCAGTGAGACCTGGCCCCAGATCCCATTACGCCAGGGGAGATCACGTTTCTCCTGTTCCGGCGCCATGAGCAGGGCAGAGAAGCGGGCAGGCAGCCACTTCCCTGGCTATTCAAGTAGAAAATTACAGGTGCCCAAAATAGCCTGGGCATTCTTTTATTTATGAATAAGCAGCAAGTCCGTGAAGCTGGAATAGGGGCTTATATGTATTTCTTTCCATTGATCACTTTACTGAGATCTGCAGAGATCTCTAGTTCTCTCAGGGGACTCCCTCAGGAGTGGGGGGAGCTGGCAAGATAGGGGTGCTGTTTTCAGGGTACAGTGGTGAGAAAAAGAGAAACGAGGCCTCACCACGCGGGAGCTGGAGATGTCCTGGTCCTAAGGCTTGAGTTCTCCGAGGGCTTAGGGGTTGAGATAGCAGACATGGGTCTCTTTCAGCCATTCCTGCCTTGCTGTGTGGCCTTGGGCAAATGGCTTAACCCCTCTGTGCCTCTATTTCTTCTTCTGTAAAACTGAATGAGTCCTAAGCTCACGGAAAGGTTTATTTTCTTAAAATTAATACTTGCTCATTATAGACAATGAAGCAAATGGAAAAACAAAACAAAACAACAAAACCAAACCAAAAAACAACAACAAAAACCACAGAAAAATGACCATTTTATCCCCCCATTGTTCCTCCCCAGTTAAGATAATCAGCAATAACCTTTGCTATGTATCCTTCCAGTCTTTCCATTCATGCATAAAAAAATGGCTGCTAGAGCCTAAAGCTGAGCCACTGTGCCCTGAAAGTGGAACCCTCACTTACATTATAGTCAGCAAATACTAGCCAATCAACAAACATTGAGCACTGTTCTAGGCCTGGGTGGCTTGGAGGCAGCTTTCCCCCAACACCCCCCACATCCTCTTTCTGCTTGTCCAGCTCTCTAGCAGCAGCCCCAACACTGGGTCCTCACTCAGAACCACCAGAGGGGTGATGAGGAGGAGAAGTCATTTTGTAGGTCTCAGAAACGGATGCTGGGGCCTGGAATCTTCTGGTGGGGACATGTGTGACCTTCCTGTCCAGCTGGTCTGTGCACGGCTTGTCCACATCTGCCTCTCCCCCCTGCTGCTGTCTCCCAGGGATGCGTGTTGACTAGCTCCTGGATAAAGTCATTAGAACCTGTGCCTGGCACACAGCATGCAGTATGTCTTAGCTGCTGATAGGACCGTGAGTCCTACCATTAGTATTCCTGGTGGGGGCTAGGCAGCCTGAGGCCATTCCCTCTCACAGATTCCGATCGGTAATGAACATGAGGAGAGAGCTGAGTCACTGGCAGGTGGAAATAACAGCATTAACGATGACCACTTCCATTTATCAGGGCAGCACTGCACCAGATCATTCTTTCTCCTGCTTACAGCCGCCAAAGTAAATGAGGGTCATGAATTCCCACTCACAGGGGAAGAAACTGAGGCTCAAGGATTTCGGTAGCTCGCCCGAGCTGGCAGATGGTGAACAGGGACTCAGTGCCAGGTTTGTTCCTTGCAGGGTCTCTCATCCCTGAGGTTCAGCCTGTCTTGGGGAGGAAGGCCTGATTCCTGCCCCCGGGGAGCTCTCGCTCTGGTGGCAGATGCCCAAATTTAAAACCTTTCCCCAAATTCTCTGGGTTTGCGGAGGGGTAGAGGGGAAAGGCTGTGGGCTCTGGGGTTGGAGTGCCTTAGTATAGATCCCTACTCTGACACCTCCTAGCTCTGTCACCTGCCTAACTTCTCCCAGCCTCAGATTCTCACCTGGCAAATGGGGATAATCAAAGTGTTGAGTGGATGAAGCTCTCCGCAGAGGTGTGGGGCATAGTAAGTGCTCAATAAATCCAGCTGTCACTAACTTTATCACTGTTGTGATTCCCAGAGGACTCACTGAATTTCTAAAGGCGACCTTCCCTTCCACCTGAGTGGTGGGCAGGGCCCCTTCAAGGAAACCTGGGCCTTCCCTGTGCCCTTGGAGTTGGTTCCTTCATGCTGCTTAATGCTGTCTTTGGTCTGGGCTGCTGCAGACATGTGCCCCAGTGTGAAAGGAGGTGGCCAGAAAGAAGGCGTCTTGCCCAAAGGCCCCCCAAATCCCCTTCATCCTGCTTCTGCCTCCTGGTCTGACAGCAGCAGAATTCTGACAGCCACTTGTGCCCTCCAGAGCCCCAGCTGCCCTGAGCAGGTGGAGGTGGAGTTAGTGGAGCTCCAGCGGGACCAGTGAGCAACTGGGGGTCCCCCAGCCTGAATGGCTGCTTTCGTCAGGCAGATACTCTTGATTTTTTGCAGCACCTGTTCACAGGCAAGACTCGGATGGAAACTCAACCCAGAGCGCCTTGACAGCTTGACTGCGAGGAGCATGGGGCCTGCTGCTTTAGGGCTGGCTTCCCTGGGCTCTGGGGAGCACCCCCTTCCCCCACAGCCCTGGGCGGTAATGCCCCGGCAAGTGCATGGCTCAGAGAGGGAGCTCTGAAGCAGCCGCCTGGGTCTGATTCCAGGGTTCACCACTGGCCTGCTGCGTGAACTTAGACAAGGCACCTAATTGCTCTGAGCTCAGTTTCCCCTCTGAGGGGAATGGGAATAACAGCAGTCCCAGCCTCATGGAGTTGCTGGGGGATGGTGTGTGTAAAGCACTTGGGTCATGTCTGTTACGTGTCATGATTAACTAAATGGGGAAATGATAATTTCCTTGAAGGTAAAGTGTTGGAAGCCCTGTGGTCCAAGTTGTCCAGCTGCTCTGGATGAGATGAAGGAAGTAGGGCAACAAGGCACACGGTGCAGAGGGAGTTTTCTGCGGGAGAGGTTCTTCACTCTGGAAACAAGAGCACTTAAGGGTCTGGTGACTAGGCTCACTCTGGTTGGAAAGTCTGTCCATCCTTAGGTACATATAATACTTTGCACCAAACTTTAGAGAACCCCACTCGTAAGCCTAAAAGTGGAATTTATCCCAAGGAAAGGATGAAGGATGTGCACCCAAATATATCTACCAGGATGTGGAAGAATAAAAAAACACTATCCAATCAAGGATTGTTCAAGCAAATTGTGGGGTGTCTGTATCAAGGGACTGAGCTGCAAACATGCCCCCCTCCCTAGGGTTGGGTACCCCAGAGCCATTACCTGCCTGTGAGGGGTGAGCTTGGAGGAGGCCCTGCTCTCTGAAGGAGACTGTCTCTACCCAGCCCTGCCAAGGAGCTCAGCCTCCCGGGACTGTTAAATCCTCATTCTGGGATGATGGAGCCTTTGCCAGGCGGGAGGCACAGGCAGGAAACTTCAGCCCTTGTGGCCAGTCTGAGGTGTCCATATCACATCTGCCCAGAGAGCCTCTGGCTCAGCTCCTGCTGGCACCACGGACCCTGCAGCCTGGGGCTCGCAGGGAGACAGGCCAGCGGTCCGCTGCCTGGAGGCTCGTGGCTGCAGGCAGAGCAGGCCCAGGGCCAAGGGGTGCCCACAGACCACATTGCCAGTGGGCAGGACTGGACCAGTGCAGTCTCCCCAGGACGTCTCTCCTTCTCCCCTGTGTTAAACTGGCTGAGCCTGCATGAGATATCCCTGGAAAAACTGCAGCTGGAACTTTCCATGTACTCTGGCCTGCCTCTGGACTAGCAGGATTCAGAGGAGAGGGAGTCCATGGCCATTTCAGGCCTGAACTTCTTAGCTGTCTGTCTGTGAGTAAGACTAGACTTACAGAGAGGAGACGTGTGTAGCTCCTGGGCTAAAAATAATCCCAGCGCCACCTGGGCCTGGTTCTGGGATCTGGGAGTCCTGCTTAGAGTTTTTTTCCATCAATATCCACGAGTGGATTGGACTGTAATTTACTTTTCTTTCACTATCTTTGTGAAATTTTGGTATCAAAATTATTGTTGTTGTTGTTGTTGTTGTTGTTATTGTTGTTATTTTAAGTAGGCTCCACACCCAGAGTGGACCCAATGTGGGATTTGAACTCACAACTCTGAGATCAAGACCTGAGTTGAGGTCAAAAGTCAGATGTTGGGGCGCCTGGGTGGCTCAGTCATTAAGCTTCTGCTTTTGGCTATGATCGAGCTCCGCCTCAGGCTCCCTGCTCAGCGGGAAGCCTGCTTCTCCCTCTCTCCCTCTCCCTGCTTGTGTTCCCTCTGTTTCTCTTGTGTTTCTCTCTGTTGGGAAAGAAAAAGTCAGATGCTTAACCCACTGAGCCACCCAGGTGCTCCAGTATCAAAATTATTTTATCACAAAACGAGGTGAAAAGTGTTTTCTCATTTTCTGTTGTTTAGAAGACAGAGTATAAAACCAAATGGATGAATTCCTTTAAAGCTGAATAGAGCTCACCTATGAAACTGAGGGTTTCATGGTTTCTCTGTGGGAAGATTAACCCATGGCTCAATTTCTGTAAGTGTTACTAACTCTTTGGGTTGCTTATTTCTCCTTGAGCCAGTTGTTCAGCGGTGTTTTGTAGATGTTTCTAGAGAGTTTAAAATCTCATAGGCTCTATCATGGCCAAGGCCGCCATCTTAGAGCCACATGTGCTCTCTTTTTCAAAGAACCAATTTTGAGCCATATTGATCCTTGTTATCGCATAGATGTTGTCCCCTTCTTTTGTTTCTGCTTTTATTTTTACTTTGTCATTGCTTCCACATTTTTTTGGTTGGTTCCGCTGCTCTTTTACCAACTTCTTAACTTTCACATTTGGCTCATTAGATCTCAGTCTTTTCTCTCTGCTTTTAAGACTGCAGACTTCTGTTTAGATGCTGGGTTTGCCGTGTTCTGATGAATAGTATCTTAATCCCCATTTGGGTCTGTGGATTGTCCTTTAGTCACGTGGTAGACCTCCACTATGGCGTGTAGGGTGTCTGGATTTGTCTTGTAGCCTACAATGTGGTCAACGTTTGTAAAAACTCCGTGAGTGCTGGAGAACATTTTGTAGGTATCTAAAGATATCTTTTAAATCATGTCTGATGTTTTTAAAGAAAAAGAAAGTGAAAACCACCATGAGACACCAGTGTATATCTGTCAGTTTCATGAAAATTAAAAAGTTTGGAAAGTGGAAAGTGTCAGTGAGGGTGTGGGGCATCTGAACACATACACCCTGCCCGTGGGCACGTAAGTTGCTGCAGCGAGTCTGGCTTTATCTAGTAAAGGGGTGGAGGGGCAGCAGGTGCCATTTTGGCATAAGGGTGATTCTGAGCTAAAGACACCTGAAAAACAGCAGGTGCAGGAAGGGGACTCTGACCTCCCCTTGTCTCCCCAAGAGCAGGAGATAAACCTCCCATGTGAAAGATGCCCTCCCTTTCCCAGGAGGAGAGAAACATTCTTACCATCAGAGACAGGGAATTGAGCTGAGAGAGATCTACATGAACAGATCTTGTTAGAATAACCATTCTCTTCCTTTAATCTTGCCATGTGTTTCAGCCCCTTTCCCGCCATTGCTATTCTTTGTTCAACCTGGATGTAAGCCTTTGGGCCTACTTGCTTTCGGGAGCTTTGCTTTCCTGTGGGGACTCTCAGGTCCCTCTCAAAATCCATAAGCTTTTCATCTATTAATCTGTGTTGGGTCAGTTGAATTCTCAGGCCCAGCTGGAGAGCCAAAGACAGTAGAGAGAAAATTTGCATCCCCTGTGGGTGAGTGCACGTGAGCCCTCCAACTTAGCGATCCCACTTCTGAACCAGCTGGCTGGCAGAAACTACATCCTGTCAGTTGGAAATCTTGTTTTTTTCTCCCTCTTCTCCAGGTGTATGTGGAGTTGAGGACTTCTGGGAGGGTGTTGGGACATCAGGAAGGGGGCAGCTGGTCCTTGGACACGTCTCCATGCTTACCATCTCTGTGGAGTCACTCATAGATAGCAGAATTTGATTTTCTGGCAGCTAAGGAGGAAGGCCATTGAGGAGGAATGGCATTTCCTAATTCCTGTCAGTCAGTCACTGTGGCCTATCCTGTCTCCCTCCCTGAGCGGAGGATGGCTGCCTCAGGCCTGACGCAGCCTCTGCCTCGGAGTGGATGCTCAGGAAAGGTTTATGGAACAAAGGAGTGAGCTCCCTCTATGCCGGCCCTGGACTCGTGCATTCACTCGTATCTGTTGTGTGTCAGAGTCGCGCTAGGCGGGTGTGTGTGTGTGTGTGTGTGTGCATCATCAGTGAGTGACAGGTAAGGGCCTGCCTAGCATGCTGCCTGGGAAGGTCAGATAGGAAACAGTTAAAGAAATAACCAAAGAAGATAATTTTAGATGGCATTAAGTTCTGTGAGAAACTGCAAGACTGGGGACCAAGATGGGGATCCTTTAGCCGTGTGTGGGGCACGGGGGGAGGTGACATGGGGAAGGCCTCTCTCTGAGCTGAGCCCTGCATGGATCAGCCTGGGAAGAGAGCACCCAGCAGGGGGAAGAGCAGAGGCAAAGACGCCCAGATGGGGAAGGGTTTGGCTTAGCGGAGAAACAGCGCGAGTGAGAGCCAGCCTTCTAGGGGGCCAGGCTGGACAGAGGTCACAGAGGGCCTGGTGGCTGTGGGTTTCCATGTATCCACTCTCCAAGGGTTTTACCCAGGAGAACAGAAGACTAGATTCATAATCTAGATTGCTTGCTCTGGCTCTCCTGTGTGGGAAGTCATGGCCTCGGACAGGAACTAAAGTGGCCTCCAGGTCCCGGGGGAGCACCTGGCACATGACAGATGGGTTCCAGCTGCACTAACACATGCCTTTAGGTGCCTGGGAAGAGCAGAGGTCCATGGGGCGCTTGGGTGACTGAGGTGGTGGAGCTCTGACTCTTGGTTTCGGCCTAGGTCCTGATCTCAGGGGCACGAGATCTGGCTCTACAGAGGGGAGTCTGCTTGAGATTGTCTCTCTCCCTCCGTCCTTCCCCCTGCACGCACATACTCTCTCTCTCTCTCTCTCAAATAAATACATCTTAAAAAGAAGAATAGAGGTCCAGTGGGGTGAGGGTCATGGTTATGGGTTGAATTGTATCCCTCAAAAGATATGTTGAAATCCTAGCCCCCCATACCTGTGACAGTCACCTTATTCAGAAGTAGGGCCTTTGACGTTGTAATCAAGTTAAAATGAGGTCGTTGTAATCAAGTTGTAATCAAGTTAAAATGAGGTCATTGGGGGTGGGGGGCAAGCTTACACGAGCAGTGTCCTTGTAAGTAGTGGAGATGAGACACGGGAGAAGGCCACTTCAGAGTGGCGGTGGCAGAGACTGGAGGGACACATTGGCAAGCCACGGACAAGGGTGGCTGGCGACACCAGAGGGGCTAAAGGAGAGGCAGAGAGCGCAGCCCTGTCAACACCTTGATTCCAGGCTTCTAGCCTCGGAACTGTAAGAGAACAGATTTCTGTTGGTTTTGGCCACCTGCTTTGTGGTAGGTGGTTAGGCAGCCCTGGGAAACCAGTATGTCCCTCTGAGCTGCCCAGCTGTGGTCACGGGGTCACCATGGGTGTCCACAAACTGCTGGGTCTGCAGGGCCCGACAGGAGGACTCTCCATGAACTTCTGCCACATCGTATACCCCCAACTGACCCCAAGGTGTTCCCGAGAGCTCAGCACATAAGGAAAAACTCCGGGGTGATCACCCAAAACAGCACCACTGCCTAGTTTCTGGCTGAGTTCTGCTGGTTCTGGGCATGACATCCCTTGTGGGACAGCCCATGGCTTACCCTGAGTTTCCATGGGAGCCAGGTGTCCCCAAGGCCAAGCCTGGTTCTCCCAGCTTCCCTGGGCTGTCTCGCTGTTTTCATTGGCCTCCTCTTTGATTTGAAGACAAAAGGAAAGTTCCAGCTCTTCGCCCTTTCCGTGTGCCCCAGGCCCTGAGATCTGATCTCTCCCTTAAACAAAGCCCCTAGTTCTCGTCAGCTGAGGAGACACAGTGTTCTGAAAGCAGATCCCTGGGGCCCCGGGAGGGAGCTGCAGGGAGCTGCGTTTTTTGGATTCCTGCCTTCTCCAAAGCCGGCTTTTGATTTGGTCCCTCCTGCCCCACCTCCAAGCCCTTTCAAGAAGGAAATTAAATTCTTCTGAACTTTAAGGTCCCTCTCCAGCACGGCTCCCAGCGGGAGGGGTGCCACCACCCCAGCAAGGGGAAGATTTATTCTGGCTTGAGAGGCACGGTTTCATCAAGACACTTGAAAAAGCAGTCTGTGAGCTGGGGAACCAGATGTACCTGGGTTCAAGTCCTGGTTCTGGCGGTTGATGGCTATGTGGTCTTGAGTGGTGAACTCAGTCTCTCTGAGTCTACGTTTCTGCCTCGGTGAAGTGGGGACATGGATGTGTATGTGGCTAGGTTTGTGGTGAGGATTCTGTGGGAGTTCAATGATTGGAAAGCATTCATATTTTTACCTTCGGGAGGTACCCATTTTACAGATGCGAAGGAAGGAGGCCTGAGAGGCCTGTGACCCCTTTGGCTGTGGAAGCACATGGGGTGGGTTCAGTCTGGCTTATGGGGGTAGGCCAGGCTTGGGCTCTGCTGGGCAACAAGGTCTCTGCATGCTCCTGGCTCTGGCATGTGTGGGAGGAGCCTGAAGGCCGCCTTGCCCCACCTCTGTGGCTTCATCTGACCCGTGAGTGGCTGTGGAATGGGGGAGACAACCTAGGCCAGGTGGCAGAGAGGGGCTATGGCCCACACATGCGTGGGGCCTGGCATCCTTTGGGGGATGATTGTTCCTGCCTCCCCTCTTCTCCCTGCTTCATTTTGCCCCTAGACCCGTGAGTCTAGCCCAGCTACCAACCCTGTATTGGCAGAAGAGGAACCTGGAGCCCAGAGAGGGAGACCTTCTTGCCCAGGGTCACTCAGTGCCTCTGAGGTGAAGACAGTTTCATCGTGGGGCGGGG
>PITA01024455.1:0-26235 GCA_004023965.1 Spilogale gracilis | reverse complement strand
TTCTTTCCTTTCTTTCCTTTCTTTTCTTCTTTTAAGTGAGCAGTACTAGAGTTTGTTGGTGTTCTGATGGGGATGTGTCTTTCAATGGAGGGAGAACAATGTACATGGCAAAAAAGATTCCATTCCAGGAGGGTGGTTTATGAGAAGGCAGAACACAAGAGCCAGCCAGGGAGGTGGGGCAGAGATGTAACAGAAGGGATACAAGAGGGTGTGGACAATTTTGCAAGTGGACAATTATGTTAACTGATGGGACTGTGAAGAGCTCTGGTTGGCATTTATTTTCTCAGAGGCATATGAGACATGACCATTGGTGAAGAGGGGGTATAGGCAGTTTTATAAAGGAGAAAGTATGAAGTTATCTTTTGAGAGAGAGGGAAAGCCAACCTCCCAGGGAGCTATAGTAAGATTGTTTGGAATTGTTGACATATGTGTTGATCACTGTATGTGGTTCATTTTGAAGTTGGTACATTTTAACAGAGGTATTAAGAGAGTTTTGCAAATGGAACAGGACTGAGGAAAGGTCTGGAACATGTTCCATTTGAGGAAGGACTAAAGGAACTGGACTTAAAGTATATTTGGCTTAAAGAAGGTATAGCAGTTAAGAGCATGACTATGGAATTCAGCAGACTTTGGAAGCCTGGCTTTTTTATTATTAGCTGTGGGGGCCTTAGACAAGTTACCTACCTTCTCTGAGCCTCAGTTATTGCATCTGTGGGCAACATGAATATACCTCCTACATTGGGTTCCACACGAAGAGTTCAGTGGTATTTGCTATTTATTGTGTGTGGGGTGGAGGTAGGGGAGATATTTCTTTATAAATAATCAAAGTACTGTTATGTAAAAGAGACATCATATCTTTTCTATATAGAACTAGGGCATAGATCTAGACAATGAAAATTAGAAGACATATAGTACAATAACTTTCTTATAGCTGGAGCTGTTCTGATAAGAAATGGGCTTCCCAACACTGGAGATGTTCACAACCATAGCATGGTAACCAACCTTGGAGGGTTTTGTAAGGACTATTCCTGTCTTCATGGAAAGGTTGGATTAGAGTGCCACAATTCTGTAGCAAATGTATTGATATGCATGAGTGTATTCTGTATGTATGCATGTGAAACTTGTCATTGTAAATAACTGACATCACAAGTTTGATGTGTGTGCATGTACAAATACTTTGAGAAATATGCCTGAAATATACCTGAGAAAAATACCTGAGAAATCAACAGGATTATATTTTTGCACATGTTATATAATTGGATCATCTAAAAAATTATATTAGGTAGATATTATTCTTCTATTTTATAACCTGGGATGAAATTAAAGACAGGTGAGATTATTTTTGCCCATGACCTTATAGGAAACTATGTAAGAATCAAGACTTAGTCCTATGATTTGTCTAATAATTCCCACCCAGCTCCTTAAACTGAGTGTCACAGACTTTATAGGTTATGCTAAACACTGTTCAAAGTTAACTTCCCTTACTAATTATGAAAAAAGGGGAAGATCTACCTTAAATATTATCTTGCATTGAATAATTTATTTTTTATAATACCTAATTATTTAAGCTCATTTATCTGATCAATTCTGTTATGTTGATGAACAAGCTGAGGCTCAATTTGTAGAGTACTATTATAAATTACTTGCATCATAGTATTTCCATAAAACAGCACTAAGATGCAAAGTATTATATCTAAATTTTGTGAGGAACTGGGGAAATGGCTGGAGATATTCATGAGAGATACTGTATGCAGACTCTAAAAAAATCATTTTATATTATTAACAGAAAGACTTCAGCTAATAGAGTCACATAAATCTGAATGGATTAGGTTTTTGCTGAGAGAAAGACCAGTTCTTATAAGACTTTCTCTATAATTGAAGGCTTTTACAATTGTGTTCAAATATTGTATGAAAGGAAAAGCTTTTCCATCACAATTTCTGGTTACATGGAGAAAATATTTCACTCTAGTGAGAATCAGGGTAGTATTCAGTTTTTTTTTCTTTAATATTCAATGCAAGCTGGCTAATACTTCTTTTTAAATTGGAGTGGAAATATTACAAAGCCCACTTTCTTAGAGATAGAAAATAATACTATTATTTAGAGGAAAAATGAATACACTGTGAAGCAGATCAACTTCTGAGTTTTCTGGTAAATTGCATAATCTAAGGAAAATAGCTGGAGCTTCAGCAGCCTTTGGTAGAAACTGGAATGCAGTCAAAGTTAGTTGAATGGGGGAAATTAGAGGAAACGGACGAGAAAGCCATGCAGGGGCTGGCTATAATTCAGTTCTGGTGGATTAGATGTGACGGTAACCAGATCTTTTTATTCAGTAATCAGCCTGATACTAAATATCTTCAGAGTATAATGACTTACAGAAGAACTCTGTTCACTCCCCCTTCCAACAGTAATAGGAGGTAAAAATAAGGAAATGTTCCTTGCAGTTGGGAACAAGAGAGGAATTTAACCCAGTGATGGAAAAAACAGCATCTTTGATTATTGGAATATTCCCTAAAAAGGACTCCTAGCATTAAAATGGCTAAAGATTGACTAATGCATATTTGCCTACAATCCTGTACCATTTATAAAATTATTTCAGAAGAGATTTTAAGAGAGTGCTGTATTAGTTTCCTAGGGCTGCTGTAACAGTACCACCTACTGGGAGCTTAAAACAACAGAAATGTATTACCTCACAGTTCTTGGGGCCAGAAGTCCCAAATCAGGGTATCGGCAGTGGCTTGCTCCCTCTGAAGACGCTCAGGAAGGATCTTCCAGCTCGCTCTCCTAGCTTCTGGTTGCCTACAGTGTTCCTTGGCTTGTAGATGCATCATTCCAGCTACATGGTTGTCTTCTCCTTTTGTGTATTCCCATCATTGTCTCTCTGTGCATGTCTATCTTTGTGTCCAAATTTCTTCTTTTTATAAGGGCAGCAGTCATATTGTATTAGGCCTACCCCAATGAACTCATCTTAACTTCATTACTTCTGTGAAGACTGTGTTTCCAAATAAGGCCGTATTCTGAGACACTGGACTGCTCTACATAGACTCTTTGTGTTCCCCTCCCCCACCCAAGTTCATATATTGAACCTAATTCCACGGTGGTAGTATCTGAGGAGGGGCCTTGGGAGGTGATTAGATCCTTAGGCTGGAGCTCTCATGAATGGTATTTGTGCCCTTAGAGAAGAGACACCAGAGAGTTCTCTCACCATGTGAGGGCACAGAGAGAAGACAAACATCTAAGAATCAGAAAGCTGCTTAAATTGGCCACCAAATCTGCAAATCTGCTAGCACCTTGATCTTGGACTTAGCTTCCAGAACTGTGAAAAATAAGTGTCAGCTGTTTATGAGCCCCCAATCTATGATATAGCCACAGCAGCCACAATATGACTAAGACAGGGGAATTTGGACTTCAACATATCTTTTTTTTGAGCCTTCACCATTTGACATACAACCAGTACCTGAAACATCTCGTTTATTCTTTTTTTGAGAACAGCTGATCATGTGTAAAGAAGGCACGGTTCTTTCAATTTCTCATTATAGCATCTGAAAGATAAATTAGCAAGTTAAAGTGCTTTTTGGTGTTATTATAGAAGTATGTCCCAGTATACTTTGATTGATGTTGTGCTCATGTAGTGTGCTCATTTTTCAAAAGCTCTTTGCAACTTTTAGCTCATTATGGCATCACTCAGGGTGTAAAGGATAGCTTTGTTAGCTTTAGCCAGTGACCATGTCGTCTAAGTGTCCTCGTCACCTCTGAACAATTTACCAAAAAGCATAGTTGAGGTGAGAGAATATGGATGAGTGAATTTATGTGGGATTTAGAATGATTCCAGGGCTCTGGAGGAGCTGGAAAGAACATTAATAATGAGTCAACAAATTTGTTTTTCCTTGGATCCTCCAAGTTTCCCACATTTTCCCATTCTTCTGGTCTTTGATATGAACAGCAGGTTTGCTTGACTCCCACTGTCTGCCCAAGTGGGCTGCCTCTCCTCCTTCCCCTCTCTTTGCCCATCCTAACGCCATCTACCTCCAAGGCCTGTACTTACCCATTTCCATTGTATGAATTCTTCCTCTCATGATTTTTCAGCTCTGGTTAATGATCTTTTAGCATGTCTGTTTGCATTTGCCTCAACTTGAGACAAACTTGTGGTTGTTTAACTCCTGAATATTTTGTGTATATTCATAATATCTCCCCAACCAGATTTGGAACGTTCTATGGCCAGGGACAGTTTCTTTCTGCAGTGACACAAAGCCTGGTACTCAATGGGCACTTAATGAAATGATCAATGAAACTGCAAAATGCTACTCATTTCCAGAGAGGATTTTCCTTGTGATTTAGCTTCACTAAATGTATGTGTTTCTTAAAATGGAAACGATTGTCTTCAAATCATAGGTCGCATTTTCAGAGAATCTCATATTACTTTCGTTAATCACACCAAATGATTCCTTAGAAAATTCTACCAGTGCAGGAAGCAGGACTGTCAACCTCCAAGTTTTATAAAAGACAGTATTATGGATTGAGATTCCTTGCCAAGATCCTGTGATTCTTAAATAAGTACAAAAATAAAACTATAGAATACTTGATATGTTTGGATGTTTGTGGAAACCAGTGAAAGAGCTGGTTTTGTATCCAGATTGCCTTAGGGCTAAATAGAGCAGCTAAAGTAGACAAAAGACCAGCCAGCATCTGGATGACACGCCCATAGGGCTGTCAAGATGGTTCCATGTAGTAATGTATAGAAAGCTCAAAGAGAAAAGCAATACAGCTCTTGTTGTTATGATGGAGGTGCCATTTATTGACTGTATATATACCCATATGCCTACATCTATGAAATGGAATTAGACACCATTGAAATAGATATTTTAATTTCCTGAAGTATGTCTATCCTGAGACTCACAGAATTGGTAATGTTGGCTTGATAGTCCGCAGGAAACTGAAATAATGGAATCGCTGGGTAGCATATGAGTTGACCCTATGCATGGAGGCTGAACCGAAAAATGCCAGATTGAGGAATAAATTCTAATTCTTTGATTATAAAAGCCTTTTCCCTGAGCACAGCACCTTGCCATCTGTCTTTTTAATGTCTGCAAGGAAAACCTCAGCCTGATTCCAAACTCTCTCTCTCCATAATGGGAAATCTCTCTGTGTTTGATGAACCTAAGTGAAAAATGCAGTCTCATATCCATGTATTTATTAAATCTCTGGTTGTATAAAGGCCTCACTCAAAGTAATGTTCAAAATAAATTGCTTCTATGATTATATTGTTAGAATGCACATGTATGATTTCTCCTCTCTGCATTCTAAGATGACAGTGTATCTTGGGGAGCGTTAATGATGCAAATTCAAACTACCTGAGCAATCAGCAATAGACAGATCAGAAAATTGTAGTGATTGGCCTAAAGACTCCTTAGTTCCTTTTAGAACCAGGAGGGCCCAAAGGCCTCTTCAGGGAGATTTGGCTTAACACCTTTTTTTTTTTTTTTTTTTTTTTTAACCCTCTGCAGAGACTCTAAGTCAGAAAAATTAATTGTTGCTCAGGGCATGACAGTTTTTCCCTGTGATCAGGGGTTCACCTGAGTGCTTGTTCAAGATGCCAAATTTACCATCACAGCTAAGAAAACTGCCCATGGGTGTCATAGCTATGCTGAATTCCACACTTCATCCTTTCAGCAGTACATGTGAGAGAATGGCTTCTATGGCGGTCCATTTTCAGTTGAGTCTGGTGCTTGCTAGATGAGAAAACTAGTCCTACCTACTAATAGGTTTGAAAACCAATGGTGTGTAGGTGTGCTCTTGAGGGCTTCTTGCCCCTCTTGCATTGTTAGTGTCTGCATGGTCAGAAATACTCTTCTATACAGCCGATGTTTTTCCATTGCTTTGCGGGCATTTAAGAGTTTTGCTTCTTATCTCATTCAATTTTCATAACAATAATAAGAGGGAGAGGTTTTTTTAAAATTTCATTTTACAGATGGAGAAACCAGGGTTTAGCATGATTAAGATACCCACTGATGTTTACGTAGTAAGGTAAGTAGTAAAATTGAGATCTGGATTCAGGCAGGCTGATGTTAATGGTTGGAGACTTGACCCTCCTGCTGTATCTTTTAGGTATGGTAGGGAGCGGTTAGCATTTCTCCTGGCTAGAACCAAAAGCCAGCTCTGCAGCTCCCTCCTCATGGGGTCTAGGGCAGATGTCTATACTTCCCTAAGTCATCCCTTCCTTCTTGTGAAATGATGCTAATGAGACCCTGCTATCCAGGGGGATTGGGAGAATGAAATGGGATAATGCATGTGATGAACCTGATGCATAATACCTTCCATAATTAGTAGCTAATGTTATTGTAATGATATCCTGCAGTTACACAAGTATCTATGTCTCACTCTCTAGTTTAAGGATGAACCCTGCTGTTTCTTCCATCCGTAAGGGACAGTCATTAAGTTGAATGTGTGAAAGGAATCTAATGGAGGTGTCTTTCCTACCTTCTTAAAAACAGTAATGTGTTGACTCCACATGCTCATTGGCCTTCAAGGTTCAAAACAAAGGGCTGCATTTCCAGCGATGGTAACTCCAGTCATCCTACCTCTTAATAGATCGACAGTGGAGAGTGGGACTCAGAGTCTTGGTCTGAGAACAAGGTGACCTAGCTTCCTAATAGGTCAGTGCAAGCAAAATTTTGTTATAGCTGGAACTCAAGAGTTCTCCTTTGTAAAATGGGAGAGTAGAACAAGGTATTTGCTAAGGTCCCAGGTACTCCTGATATAGGTGAAGGGAGTCTGCATCTTCCTTAAATGTCTCTTGCATCATTTGCTTTTAAAGATTTTATTTGTTCATTTGAGAGAAAGATAGAGAGAGACAGAGCACAGGTAGGGGAAGAGGTAGGGAGAGGGGGAGAAGCAGACTCCCCTTGAATCATTTGATTTTAACAAGGGTGTGGGGTTGGGTTATGGAAGAGGAGCAGCAGAAGGGGAGTCATGTAGAGAAAGAGGAAAGTAATAAGAATGCAGATACTGATGGGATGGTGGTGGTGGGTTTAGGCTCAGGCTGATGAGTAGGAAAAATGAAGGAAAGAAAAACCAAAAGAAAAAGCCAGACATAAGAAACAGTTGTAAGGCAAACAAGGAAAAGCTTGGAAAATAGTGACTTCTATACTTGATGAAAAACACTGTGATGTGATGCCTTTACTTGAACTTGACAGGCAATAGTCATATTTGCCTCAGTAAAACTACGAGGAGATGGTATTAGACTTGTTTGACTCAAAATAAATGCTTGTAACAGATAAGAAGTAAGAATTCTTCAGGTGACCCAATATTCTTTAAAAAATTGATCTAATAATTTAAGTGTAATGGATGATTTTAAGATGAGTTGAAAATGGAGTCAGGAATAAAGTCATTAAGATAACTTTGATATTTATTATGTTTAATAAGACATAATAAATAATCCAGAAACAGACTAAATTATATATAAAAGCTATCATATTGTAAATATAGTATTTCAAATCGATGGGGAATAATGATTGAATTAATTGAAATTAGAATATTAGTCCTATTATTAAATCATTAAAATTTCTAAAATTTAACCTTATGAACATTAAGTGATCTTAAAAAGTTAAATTTCTAGTTCCCATACTTCACCTAAATTAAATTCTCATTAAAGATTTACAACATAAAAAATGAAACCATAAGTAACCAGAATAAAATTTATGACATTATTTCTGTAATATTGAGATGGAAAAGACCTTCATACACCTGATACCTTGGATAGAAATAATAAAAAGGAAAGATTGAGAAGTCAGAGAACATATGGTCAAAACCAAACAAAACTAAAATGCAAGAAGCAAATGCTTATATAATCAAAAATATCATTGACAGAAAAAGGACAGGGTAAGAAATCTATTTGAGGCATACATGTTAAAGGGATCTTTATGTTTAAATCATATTGAAGTCCATCAATTGAATAAGAAAAAGATGGATACTCTAATAGGAAGATGGAAAAGGGGATATAAATGGGAAATTTACACAGCATTTGATAGTAGGACGATCCAAATTAATGAAGAAATGTGAAAGAAAATATTGATATTGAAAATATCATATTGTATAAGATCAATCCTATTGCTGGTGAAAGTGTCAGATAATGAACCATCTTCTCTGCTTTGCAGATGTAAACTATGCAGTCATTCTGAATGATAAACAAAGGCACTCTATCTAATCTACTAACTTTAATTATAAAATTTTTCCTATGAAAATAATAAAATATATGAAACAAAGACGATCATTTCAATTGCAGGAAGTATAAACCCAAATGGCTATCAATAAGGAATTGACTTAAAATATATCTATATAATAGAATATATATATATATATATATATATATATATATATATATATATATATATATATATGATGTTTAGGTAGATCTATCTTTAATCATTTGGAAAGGTGTCCACAAAGTATAAGGATAATTTATGAAGCAGTTTGTATAGAGAGAAGAATTCATCTTTACACGAAGATATGTAATTTTCCAATAAAGTGATTTTAAAAATAAGATAAATAGATGAATCACAAAAACATGTAAGTTTGTATACAAAGAGAAAACTGTTAGATGATGGGCACCAACCTATTAAAGATGATAATGTCTATGTGATAGATTATATTTTTGTCATTTTTCTGGAATTATTTGTGATGAGCACACATTACTTTTTGTAATAAACACTAAAGCTATCCCATTTGAAAGATAAATATATGTGAAAAATACTTGTGAAAAAAGTGACAGCTATTAACATCAAACATGTTTTTGCAAAGTCCTCGAAGAAGAAAGAAGTTTCCATGTTCCGCTACTTCTGGGCCGGCCCAGGTACATCTCCTTGGTAGAGTTGCAGGTGCTGTGGTGGGACGGTGTGGCTACACTCCAATGGTGACTGACTAAGGCATGGCAATAGGGCACTGGTAAAGTCTGCTGCAGGGTCTGAGCTAGAGCAGAAAGGCTGAGAGTGTGGACTTGTGGTCACTGTCGGGTTGATTTACTCTGAACCAGCAAACTAGCAGTGCAGGGGACATATGCAAGATTAGAATTTAGGTAAGTGAATGCAGGTATGGAAGATGCCTCCCTGCCAGTCCCCCACACGTCCGCCTCTCCAGCTTGTCCCTGACATGCACTTGGAATCTGGTGTTCTTTGCTGCCCACGGGAATGAGGTTCTGACCGTGTAGGTGGAGCCATAGACTCTGCCGAGTTTAAGTCTTCAATGAGGAATGCATACTGTCAGTCCTCAGGGTTCATTCCATTACCTTGGATGCTAATTCTTGGACTTTTATTTTTTCCTCTGTTCTAATTTTTACTGAGTCATTGGGCTATAGCATGTCTGGTTCTAACTTAGCATGCAACCAGTGTTATAGATTGATGTATAATTCATCTTGCCCCGAAAATTGACTTAAGAAGGCTAAGAAAAACATACACAAGGTGATTTATAAAAATACAAAGATAAATAAATGAGAACATCAGGGCAAAGGGAGAATAAGAAAACAGAATAAGTCTAACGGGGGAGTTAGTGTACAAAATCCATGACATGTTTATAGTGCGACTTATATGTTTGTGAGAATTGAGCTACATTTTTGGGATCTGAACATCCTAACACTCAAAGTAAAAGGATCCCTTAAAAAGCAACATACTTTTTCTAAGGTTAAAAAACAAACACACACAAAAATGCAAAATAAAACACAGTTGGTCAGAAACACAGCATTTCTGAGACCCAAAGGTGGCACGATATGATGTGGTAAGATACCATCTTTGACATCAATGTCAGTAAATACCATAAATACAGTGGTGAATTTTGTTCTGTTATCCCCTCGTTCCATTGTTTCACTGACAATTCTATTTGTGCTGTCAACGCAAACTTTGGCATCGAGCCAAAGCAACATTTAATACAATTATTTTAGGATGTAAATCAATGCAATCTAAGCATGCAGTTTTCTGATGAGTTGGTTTGAACTAAGGGCAAATGTAGATTATCTAGAGAAACTGATAGACTTTATATTCTTCAGGAAATATACTATGAATATTATTTTTCACAACCAAGCTTTTGATATAACTCTTTGGACAGCAAAGAGTTCAAGGTGATAGTCTCTGCAAAAATCAGGCAGTGAGATTTTCTGTGTGTGTGCGGCTGGTTAAGGACAGATTCATATGCTCTGACAGCCAAACAACCAAACCAAAAGATAGAGCTGCCTTTTTCTTCAGAAAAGTAAGGAATGTACTTAGGACAGGGGCTCCTACTATTTATCCATAGAGATATCTCCACATTGCCCATTAGACTGCTAACATTTAAGTAATTTCTGTATTGATATTTACAGTATAGTTAATTCTATGTCTACCGATTTAGTTATATTTCATCCTTCTAATTGCAGCGTGTTTTTTTTTTTCTTTTTGTTTTTTGATTACTGTGGTTTTGGTATGCCATCCAAAAGAAAAGTGCCTTGTAACAAAAATGTTTATGAGCATGAACGTTTTGATATCTTTTTGAAACCTGTGCAGTGAATTGGCTTCGCAGCCTGGCATTTTCAGGGGATGTGTGAGCAAGTAGCCTCATTATTGATAAATATTTTAAAACACGTGGTATTTACCCAGAAGGTCCCAATGGCTCAATGAGCCTCCTGCAGAAATGGCATGTAATAAAAAAACTCCAAAATGAAATTTCAGAGGAAAAAAGAGATACTGCACTTAAACAGAAATTCAATAAAAGAAATGTTAGAAAATCCCCAAAGCTTTCCAACCAAGTTATGGATTAATTGCTTGGCACGTTTCCTTTTTTAATTCCAAGCTGCCTTTTTGTTAGCTGAGTAAACAAAGCATCTAGAATAAGTCAACTTCAGCCAACGATGACAGCCTATTAACATCATGACTGATAACAATGATAATCCCCAAAGGGTTTGACAAGGTCCACATACAAGCAATATTTGACCAGCAGGGACCGTGTAGAGAAGGAAGGCAAAAAGGGCTCTTGTTCTTTCTGATAAGAAAAATAGTGACATAAATGGGTGCAATAAGAAGGGTTTATTTTTGGCTGTTCTGGACTCCTACACAGCAGATCCAGGAACCCTTACGAAAGGGACATCGGGTTGTAGGTTTGGGGGTACAGCTTGCAATCAGTGCTGTGGAGCCAAGGAAGGGGAAGAATTCTTAAATCCTAAATGCAGCCATCTTTATAGGGCTGTTATACCAGAGGGTTTCAGGACTGGAAAGGGATTGATTGCTATATCACAGAATTGGTACTTAGTACACTTGTTCACGCCTCAAGGAAAATGTTTTCATTAGAGATCATTTTATTTACATAATGTAGATTCTATCTCCTTCTCCTCCATGAATTCTCTCTGATTTCTGAAAGAGCAAGGTCTCTGCCTTGCACATTGTTTGCAGAAGGTGTATAGTGAATATTAAATAATATTCATTTGCAAATAAGAGATTAATTTCCTTTAAAAAAAAACAAAAGCAACCACAAAGCACTTCTCCCCTTCAACAAAACAAAACAAACAAAAACCTCCTTCAAAATGAATCAACACTTAAATTTTGGTTCTAATCTTCAGTGATGTCCTGTTGTGTACGGTACCATTCTCCCTACATTCTGATTTTTCCAAAAGATTCCATGATGGAGAAATTCATGTAAGAAAGAATTCTCCTAATGCATTGAAAACCATCTCTTGAGTGGAATGGTGTAAGATGAATCAATAAGCAAGCAAGCCAGAAGCTCTCTGACCTTCAAAGTTTTGATATTGTACCCATAGAGTATAAAAGAAAAACTTGGCCCAGTTGAATCAACAGAGAAATCAGCTTTATGCCTACATTTCATGATTGATATTTCTGCTTGCTTCTGTGAATGCCTGAAACTTGTGGTTAATTTGGACACTTATTTTTCTTTATCCTCCTTGGGTATTGCATTCATACTGAAATCCTGAATTATATCCACCCAAACTATTTTAATCAAGGCAAAAAAAAAAAATAAGTCACTGGGGTTTTCAAGCTGAAAGAGATAGCAGACGTTAGTTAATACAATTCTTTAATTGGGCAAATAAGAAAACTGAGTCCCAAAGGGGTCTCAATCTGATCCAAGATGATTCAGCTACTCAACTGGAGAACTTGAACAATCATATATTTAGTAGGGAGCTCATCAAGGCAGTAAAGGATGGGAAGGGGGGGAGTCCATCTTTTTTCTTTTGGAAAACAATGTACACCAGGATTATGATCAGATTTTTTTAAAGCTAGATTGACCTAAAGTTTAAATTTAGGATTAGGCTTTGGTTCTTGCTAGAAAACCTTTATAACAATATATGCTTCTATTTTCCTGACTTAGAGACACTTTGATGCACTTTTTTCTTCAGCAAATGTTTATGGAATAACTACTGTGGGTAAGACAGTGTACTGGGTGCTGAGGACTCGTATCATGAAAGTATCCTAGCCTTGTTCCCCAGAAGTTATAAATTGTTACATTGATTAAACAAGAAGGCATGAGACTGAGGTGGTGCCAATGTCATGGCAACCTACCCAAGCCAACCACATCTAAGGCCCTAAATGCCTCAAAGCTATGAAATTGAAATCTAACAGCAACCAATCACAAGCAGCCAACCAGACTTTAAACAGCAACCAATCCAATAACTTTGTTTCTGTCCTCCCCTGGCTCCTCCAGGCAGTGGGCTTGTAAACACTTCTGGTTTTGTGCTGCCTGGTTTGAATCAATTTTTGCTCAAATAAACTCTTAGGATTTTTTAAAAGCCTCAGTTTATCTTTTTTTTTTTTTAGGGAGAGACAGCAAGAGAGGGAGAGAAAGAGAGGAAAGAGAGACTCTCAGTCTCCATGCTCCAAGCGGAGCCTGACTTGGGCTCCATCTGAGGACCCTGAGATCATGACGTAGCTGAAACCCGGAGTCCAACTCCTAACCAACTGAGCCACCCGGGTGCCCCTAAGTTTATCCTTTAATAAATTCCCTCATGAGATATAACAAAAATGAGTCATTATATAACTCAAATCAGAATGTGATTGTGACTTCCATAAATGACAAAAAGTTCTATAGGAAGTCTGGGAGAGAAATGAGTAACTTTTAATTGAGGAAATCGGAGAAAATTTTCTCTCTCTCTCTTTCTTAAGATTTTATGTATTTATTTGACAGAGAGAGGAAAATCAGAAAATTCTTTCTACTTTCTTTCTTTCTCTCTCCTTTCTTTCTTTCCTTCTCCTTTCTTTCTTTCTTTCTTTCTTTCTTTCTTTCTTTCTTTCTTTCTTTCTTTCTTTCTTATATTTTATTTATATATTTGACAGAGAGAGAAAGAGAACACAAGCAGGGGGAGTGGGAGAGGGAGAAGCAGGCTTCCTACTGAGCAGGGAGCCTGATGTGAGGCTTGATCCAGGATGCTGGGATCATGGCCTCAGCCAAAGGAAGATGTTTTCTTACACTTAAAAGGAGAAAACTATCTTAAAAAGGTGTGAACACTGGTTGGCATTGAAGAAGAAGGATTGGACAGATGGATGTTGGAGGATGCATGAAGAGCAAAGGCACAGAAGCAGGGAAGCTTGGGATGCATTCAGGGAACAGAAAACTTGGTGATCTGAGTAACAGAGTAGAAATTTCTATAACTGATTTGAGATAGGTATGGCATAGATGGTAAAGGCCCTCAACCACAAAAATACTTAATTTGATGTGCTGCTTTTCACTACATTACATTTTAAATATTATCAGGAAGCAGCGAGTTGAACAGATACAGACCCTTTCCTTCCAAAAAGTCCTAAGTATTCTGATATCCTGTAAGTTCAAATGTGTCTGTCCTCTTGACCAGTTGTAGAAGGAAACAATCATTTAGCTAGTGTAGGACTAGAAGCCTGCAAGAATCCAATGGAACCACTTAACAGCAGGACAGAGGTTAAACCAAGCCATTCATGGCCCCTGTGTACATTAGGGGATGCTGGGATCCACGCGCCGTGTCCAGTGTGAGACAGTGAACAACTCTGCAACCCTCTGATCAGAGGCTGCAAACAGGAGAATACATTGTTATCTTGATTTCCAATGTTTGTTTCTTTTTCCACCATCTATTCATTCATTATTCATTGAACAAAATTTAGTCTGATTCTTAATGAACCAAGCAGTGTGCTAGAAACTGGAAGGCAATGATATTGAAAGAAAGAAAGAAAGAAAGAAAGAAAGAAAGAAAGAAAGAAAGAAAGAAAGAAAGAAAGAAAGAAAGAGGGAGGGAGGGAGGGAGGGAGGAAGGAAGGAAGGAAGGAAGGAGGGAGGGAAGAAGGAAAGAAAGGAAAGAAAGAAAGAAAGAAAAGAAAGAAAAGTAAAAGAAAAAGAAAGAAAAGAAGAAGAAAAAGAAAGAAATTGAAAAAGGGCACAGTTCCTGCCATGGTGGAATTTTTAAAGTCTAGAAGGGGGGAGAAAAAAGTCTAGAAGGGGAGACAGTTTAAAAAGCACTCAGTGTGCAGACTCTCCAGTGGATAAATGTTATATGGAAAGAGAAGTGATGGGCCATGGATGGCTTCGGCGGCACACAGTCCAGGAGGTTCTGGTGTTGGGGAGCTCTGAAAGGATTGCTCT
The DNA here is from genome assembly GCA_004023965.1 of Spilogale gracilis. Classification (NCBI taxonomy): domain Eukaryota; kingdom Metazoa; phylum Chordata; class Mammalia; order Carnivora; family Mephitidae; genus Spilogale; species Spilogale gracilis. The sequence goes on along the minus strand of PITA01024455.1, from coordinate 11,666 downwards.
GTGGCTGGCCCATCAAGCTCTTGGGAAGGGGGAGGGGAGAGTGGGAGGTGGCATGAGGTGGCATGGGCACCAGGGGCCAGGCCATGATGCCCCAGGCCATCAGGTTAGGAAACTGGAGCCAAGTCATCTTTCTTCCCTTCTTATTTTCCTTCTTTTTTATTTCTTCAGACGGTAATTTTAGAGTGTTCTGTCCCAAGCTAGAATCACAAATAGAAGTTGTGTTAGGGGATGGCTGTGGTTCAGTACTGTACTGGTCTGTACGGTAGCCACCAGCAGTGGTGATCCCTGGGCACTGGCCGTGTGGCTCAAACAGACTAAGATAGTTGGATGAGACAAACACCAAGTGGATTTTGAAGCTGAAGTCTGGCGAAGAGGACACAAAACGTCTCAATATTTATACTGATTATATGTTGAAACAATATTTTGGGTGCATTGGGTTAGTGAAAATTATTATTAAAACCACTTTTCCTGTTTCTTTATACTTTTCTCAATGTGGATGTTGGGAAAATTTGAAATGGCATTTGTGACTCACCTTCTATTTCTATGGGACAGGGCTGGGTTGAAATAGCTGTGATCCTGTTTTAAAGAGGAAAGGCGAGTTGTGTATTGGTAAGTACTTCACTGAAATGCTTTCCCAAGCCAGAGCAAATTTGATATGAAGATGGCATCATTGTTTTTAAATTAAGGTTAATGATCTAGACAGAGACTGGTAGTCAGCTTTGCCTGATCGCTGTATGACGAGTTTACTAAATGAGTGACCAGGGGCGCCAGTCTATCTCAGAGTAATGTAGCAGTATCTAGGGGCATCCTTGCATTTGAATAACTAATGGAAAAATTATGCAAAATACAACGTGCATTTATTGTCAGAGAACCTTTGCTTTGTAATAACTTACTACAGCTAAAAATAGTTTAATTATTTTATTCTACAGTTCCTTCAAAATTGTAGATGTTACACTTTAAAAAACACATTCAGACCCCTCCCCCCCCAATAAATCTAGGTCTAGGTCTAAATTTGAGCTTATTTCTTGTGGCGTAATCCACCAGGCTCTCCTTATTCATAAAGCTGCGCACTACTGTTATAAAGATGAGACCAAATAAACAGACAAAAGTGCTTCCCAATGAAGCCCTGCAAGGCCACGTGAGTCTCAAAATACCTGACACAATTCAGGTTTTAAGAAATGGGCACACGGGCTCATTAAAAGTTCAGAAAAGTCAGAATCCTGGAATGGGGTAGAAACTATTATTATTGCTTTAATTTTTATCATGGGCAATTTGCTTTAGCTGTCACTGCAATGCATTTCATAAAAAACAATCAGGCATGCATGCCAACTGAAACATTCGCTCCAGGATGAGAGCAGACAGAAACAAACCCCACCTCATCTTAAAGTCAAGGGCTCTAGGTCCCGATCTCAGTAGAGGAAGGGGCAGAGATGTTCTCAAACATCACCCACAATATATGGAATAACAGCCAGTTAAGCTGGAAACTTCAAGTGCTCTTTTAAAAGATGCAGTATTCACACTTCAGAAACCAACTGTATTTTCCTCTTTCCTTGGGGTCTAGCAGAAAAGTCATGATTGAGCTATACTGAAAACAAATAGGCTGCCCCTCTTTGCCATAAGCAGGAGCAGAGACAGGGATAAGTAAGTGTTTTAATATGGGGACCTTATGTCTCTGCTGGTTTATTCCACTGCTCTTTCTGGTCTTCCCTGCTCCCATGACCTCTCAGAGTTCCTTCAAAGAATGTCATAATTATTTACTCTAGACCCAAACAGGACCTCCCGCAAATTCATTTTCAAGATCAAGCATCTTTAATTGGATTGTTGTTTTATTAGAAAATAAAACCAGATAATTTCCTAAGCTGTGGTCATACAGAAGCTGAAGGACATTGATTGTAGAGAGGGCACGGAAGCTGTTGTATTAACTTTCTTACAAGAAAGCCTGATTGTTTTAGGATTTCAGTATGGTAAATGGATTCCTTTGGTGAGTACAATTTTAGTTCATAGAATAGGGTTTGTGATGGCCTAGTCACTTATAAAGTAAGACATTTAGTAATGTGATAGTCCTCACATTTAAACCTCAGATGTATTTCCATGCACAAGTGGTTAAGAACTTAAAAACAAGTAATTATCAATAGCATGTGTATGCAATAAGAGAAGCATCCACTGAAAAAAGTTATATTTATGACATTGGCAAGAAGGATACATTAATTGACTGCAGAAAGGAGCCAACATAATGTTTACTCTGCATTTTTAAAGTGATATGAAGAAGATCCTAGAAACTCAAATGCACTCAGCTTTATTTTGTGAAGGAAAGCCTGAAGGAACACTAACCAGGGGAGCGCTGTCTGGGGGGACGGGTAGTATCTGGAGCCTTAAAATTTCATTTTAGTCACCCAGAAGGAATCAATAATTAGATCGTCTCAGAGTTCATGCACAAGGTAACATTTTTGGGTCTGTTAAGAGATCTGTGGTTTTCAAAGAGATGGGTGGTTAATAAGAGACTTCTGAGTTGAAACTTTTGGTAATGCTTGACATGATCCCATTTTCCCTCAAATGAGCTTCTTTATGGAATGAATTCCCTTCTGTTCCTAACTGTGCTGACCAAAGTTCCAGCTACATTTTAAGGCTTCATTCGAACCTCTGTCTTCTAAGAAGTCCCAGAGTTGACTCCCAACACCAGCCTTGCTGAAGGTCATCTTTCCTCCACAGGAGAACCATGGCATATTACTTTCTCGCATCTTTTGTCTTCATTGTATTTATACGTTGGGCTTATGTCCCTTATTAGAGTGTAAATTCCAAAAGGTGAGCTCTGTGTCTTATTTAATTTTTTTTCTGCCTCCTCCTTACCCTCCCGCCTCAAAGTGTCAAGTAGAAGTCTTACACATTGAAGTTACTCGATAAATATTTGTTGAAAGAATCAATGAAATGCAGTGCTGAATGTGCTGTGGAAGGAATAACATATCAAGACCTTGCTTTCAATTAATTTAAATCGATGAGTCAGCTATAATGGGTCCTTGACGTTACGATCACCAGTCTAAAGTGGTCACACTCGAAACTGTCCATTTTTTTTTCTGACACTTCTGACTGCAACCCTTGACTTTCTTTACTGAAGTACTAAATAGATGGAAGAAAAGTACCCCAAATGAAGGAACAATAATATGGGTTTGAGAATTTTGAGATAGCTCTTTAAGTAATTGACATCTTATCAGGGTGACTGCCAGGAAAATTGTGAATTACTGTTCACAGACAGACAAAATTTAAAAAAAACCATTGGTAAGCAAACCCTGTTTTCATGGACATAATTTGTGGAAGACAATTTCTCTTTGTCAAGTATACCCCAGTAAAGCTGAAAAAAATTATGGGAGGAAGATTGCAAAAGATCCCAGATTTCATAATCTGAATCTTACTCTCTGGTGACCTCTGTGTTGTGTGTATATATGATGCCAATTAACAATTAAGACATAAAATACTTAGAAACTTCTCTCTGCAACAATTTTTGTTTACTATGTAGCTAGTAGCCAAAGTGCTTAAAGAAATCCTGAGTTTTCTTGATGATTTTCTCAGTTTTACCCTAATGACTAAAATGAGAAGCCTAATGACCTAATCATTCCTTTAGGAGAAATTGGTGCATCAGTTTCTGGTAGAAAGCTGAGTGTCCACCATGATTTTAAGAACACATGGGTATTAACCCAGGTCACAAAGCTTGGAAGGTATTACAACAGAAGAGAGGCATATGTTGCTATTTCCAGGTCCTTCTGGCCGTGTTTGACATTTAACCTCATTCTTTATTAAGATTTCCTTTGTGGGGCACCTGGGTGGCTCAGTGGGTTAAGCCTCTGCCTTTGGCTCACATCATGATCTCAGGGTCCTGGGATCGAGGCCCACATCGGGCTCTCTGCTCAGCGGGGAGCCTGTTTCCCCCTCTCTCTCTGCCTGCCTCTCTGCCTACTTGTGATCTCTCTCTCTGTCAAATAAATAAATAAAATATTAAAAAAAAAAAGATTTCCTTTGGGATGCCTCCAGTTGATGTGTTCTCTGTGACTGGTTTCCTCTACCACGTCTTTCAATGTCACTGTAATTTTCCTCCTGTTCTGTTCTCTTTTGTACTTGTCCTAAGGTCATGTGTTTCACAGAGTAGAAACCTTGTCATATCAGCTCTGCCAAAGTGACCAGATTGTTTTCTGTCAGCTGGAGGATAATCCTCTTTATCTCAGGGGTAGAAGGAAGATGAGTTCTTTGAAGGTGGGGCTCTCCCAAGGACAAGACTGGGCCCCATGGTCATGGTCAAACCTATATCATCTTCCTTCTCTGGAAGGATCTCTGTCTAGATCATACTTAGTCCTGGGGTCTTAGGGAGACTCTTCTGAAGAAGTGGCACTGTCAGCTTAGAATGTTGGATGCAAAGGTGATCCTTCTTGTTTTCTAAAAGATCCAGCTCACTCCTTTTCAGTGCTGTATGTAGTATTTCATAGTATAAGTATACCACCATTCATTCAGCCATTGTCATGACAATGGAAGTGATTATCTCTCATAACTCAAACTATTTTCTGTTATTGTTATTTTCTTAGCATTTAGTACTTACCACTTTACCTTTGCATTATCTTTGTATCCTTCCTTCCTTTCTCTTCTTTTTCTTTCTTTCCTTTCTTCCCTCCTTCCCTCCTTCTTTTTTCTTTCTTTCTTTCTTTCTTTCTTTCTTTCTTTCTTTCTTTCTTTCTTTTTTTCTCCTCTCTCTTCTCTGTCTCTCTCCCTCCCTTTCTTTTTCTTTCATTCATTTATTGAGATAAAAAAAACATAATGTGAAACCTACCCTCAACAAATTTTTAAGTGCCTTGTTAACCAAATGCCTATTGTTGTATTGCAGATCTCTAAAGCTTTTTCATCTTGCATGACCAATGCTCTATATCCACTGATGGAAACCCTCCATTTTCCCCTCCCCTAGGCCCTGGCAAACATCAGTCTTCTTTCTGTGTCTTTGAATTTGACTATGCCAGCAACTTCACATAAATGGGATCATTCAGTATTTGTCCTTCCTTCTGTGGCTGGTTCACTTCACTTAGCAGAGTGCTCTGTTTTCTTAGGTGGGGTTGTGGTCAGGGCAGGTCCTTATGACCCCATAGGATCCCTTTATTTGGATAGTACTATTGGGCCTGAGTAGAGGGAAAGCTGTATTAAGAACCTATTTCTATGGTAGAGGCTTTCTACACATTACTTCTTTTGAGTCTCTCAAAATCCCGAGATTCTGATTTTGATGATCAATGTCCGAGGACAAGGAAGAAAGACAACCCAGAAGGGCTGTGCTGCCTCTTTGCAGGTCACAGCCAGGAAGTGGGGAAGCAGATCTTCTATAGGTTTCTCTCACTCCAAAGTCCGTGTTTAAAATTTTAATTAAAAAATATATTTTTAGAGATTTTTTATTTATTTTAGAGAGAGAGAGAGAGCACACAAGAAGGAGGAAGGGCAGAGGGAGAGGGAGAGCCTTTCAAGCAGACTTCTCGCTGAGCATGGAGCCTGATGCTGGACTCGATCTCAGGACAAGTGAAATCAAGAGTTGGACGCTCCACTAACTGAGCCACCCAGGCACCCCTACAGTCTGTGTTTTAAAACAATATTCTTGGGACACCTGGGTGGCTCAGTTCGTTAAGCAACTGCCTTCGGCTGTGGTCATGATCCTGGATTCCCAGGATCGAGCCCTGCATTGAGCTCTCTGCTCAGCGGGAAGCCTGCTTCTCCCTCTCTCAATCCCTCTGCTTGTGTTCCCTCTCTAGCTGTGTTTCTCTCTGTCAAATAAATAAATAAATTGTTAAAAAAAACCAAGACAGTATTCTCATGCTCCTTTTCTGTGGAGGTCTAAGTCCTTCAGTTTCTAGCTACAAGAAAAAGATGTGCATTCTAAGTTCATCATTCATTGTTCATTCATTCTTCATGTCTTGAGATGAAAGTCAATGATTCAAGGCATCACCCCCAGTAATAACCTCCCCCAGAGACCTGGGAGTCCTATTTGACTCCTTTCTCTCCTCACATCCAGTCCAGACCAAAACCAAGCAAGGGCTATTACTTACTTTGACAGGATGGCTAATGTTGGAGGTTGGCTTCCCATGCTTCTTAAAGTTAAATTTCAGCTTTGTAAGTGAGACCATTCTTGGGGTGAAGTGAGTACTCTTCTGGTCATGGGTGGGAGGAAGTAGGCTGTGCACAGGCCCTCTCCCCACACTCCCTCAAGCTCCTAGCCCTCGCCTAAACTGTTTGGCATTTTCCTGACCAAAAAGCTTGCTGGCCTTTGGGAGATGGATCAGCCTTCTAGTTACCGTCCTTGCAATGGGTGAAGGCAATTTGTTTGGCCCCTTGTACATGAGCAATAACAGACATGGTGGCTCATTACTTCTTCTTTTTATTTCTTGAATATTTCTTCCATTAAGCATTCTGTTTTCCCGTCAAAATTCAAAGTATGCTCCAGCAGCCCTTGTGTAGCCAAATATACTCTGGGTCCATTCATTTAACATATTGTCGTTTTCAGACTTTATGTCCTGTCAGAGAAAGACACTCACAGAAATAAAACAAAAGAACAGAAGTCTCCAAATGAATGGGCTTGCTTCATGGAGGAGAAAGTCAAAGTATTAAAATCGCTCATCAGATGTTCTGAAAAATCATTTCAGCTGCTTAGAAAAAAAAAAGAAACAAAATTTTATTTTGAAGGATGTGTTCCAAGAACTTCCCCTTTGATTTTTTTAAAAAACCATCTGTCATGTTTGTTTCATTCCAGCCTTGAAGTAAATAGATTGAGAGCGTATAGGGCGGCCATTGAAACCTTCCACAGAAGAACAGAAGCAGCCTGTGCTGTCAGTGCCCTTCTGGTATACTTTAATCAAAAGGCTTTGAAATTAGGGGAAAAAAATCCATAGACATTTTGCTTGAGTTGGAATATGGTGTGCAGAACACAGAATATTATTTTGACCTATTGTGGAATGTCTTGAAACTTTTTCTTTTCCTTTGGGGCAGCAAGGGGACACTAACACAGAGTGACTTTTTATTGGCACCAGGGAATTCGTTTTCCCCTTTTATACTCTGGTTAAGCTCTCTAAACGTGAGACTTCATCCTCCAGTAGAGGTGAACCTTCACCTTCTATTAGAGGTAAATAGAGGAGTATAGTTCTTCAGTTAACATGAAGAAGCTGGGCTTTTCAATTCATCTTGTCTACTTAACTTCATGATATACTTTTTACTTCTCACGATTCCACCATGAGGAGCTTGTTCTCCTCCATAAGAATCCCCAAAGTATGAGGACGCTTCTCTGGATCATTTCTTTTGAACTCGATGCTTTTGTACCTTAAATGACACCCGGAAAGAAGACCCATGAACTGCGCATTGCTCCACCCTCAAAGACAGAATAATTATTCCCTGCGATGAAGGGTCTTTCATAGATCAATAATGGCCTCGGAGCAGGGAAGACAACAGGAATGTGAGAAACTCATTATAATATAAAAATATTCTAAATAAATAGATGTCATGTACTAACACGCTCAAAATAATAGTGTAGAAGTGACTGACAAAGTGCGAGCTTGTAAACTCAGATACATAGCTGTGCAGAAGCTCCATGATGATTAAAAATGGTGATGCTTAGAGACTATTTCAATGATAACTTGTTTAAAATACATGGGACAACGCTACCACTTATACATGTTGATGGAATGAAAATTAGCATATGTTGTAAGATGTGAAGTCACCTGATTAATACTTAAAAATATCAGGGATTCATTAAAATGTAAATGAAATGTAAAACTTAATGTGACAACACTGAAATATCTACTGAAGAAAAGGTACAATGTTTGGGATTAGCCCCCACATAGCCTGTATGTTGGGGAGGGGCTGGAGAGGATTCAGAAGGAACTAGACAGACTAAGTGTGGCTAGTCATTGGGAATGGGTAAAAGGTACACAGGAATGCAGTATAGACTCACCCTAATTTATATATATTTGGAAGGTTCCAGAAGAAAATAAAAGCATAAGGTTGGTGAAGAAATCAGTGTGACAAACTGAGGGGATTTTAGGTACTGGAGTATTTCATCAGAGAGTTTGAGGTAGAAAAGCATAGTGTGTAGGCAGTTATAATTTATTTTACAACTTTTCCCTTAAATATTGATAAATGACAAAGTTGGGACATTCAGGATGACCATGAGTGATTCTGATGCCTGATTCAGATCAACAAACTCAAGAAGAAAAGAGAAAGATACTGCAAGCAATTTTTTTTTTTTTTTTAAAGAACGAGGTCTTGGAATTCAGCTACTTGAATGACTGGCTTTCTCTCCTAATAGAGGGGTAACCTCATCTCATGAGTAACTTTAAACCTGTCTCAGAATCATGCATAGAATGTTGTCTACAAACAGCCTTAGTAACTCTCCACGCATGGGGCAAATTTTAACTTTAAAAATGTATACCTGACTGAACATTTCAGATTCACAAGCCCAGATGTCTTATTAACAAATAAATGTACCCAAACAATGTGAAAAGCTGGAACATATCTCCTTGTTTTTATTGATAAGAAGAGACACATGGAAAAATACATCTTATTTTGCTACCCTCACTCCCCCACCCTATTGTCTCTTGTCTCTGTGCTTGGTTTACATCAGCAAATATATATGATTTAGAGATGCTTGACACAGCAAGTTCTCATTTTCAAGCTGAACTGAAGGGGATGGCTTATGTCACTGACAGATCCATGAGAGCTGGTTTTCCTAAAACAGTATTCTGTGAAGCCTTCAGATTTTTTCAAAATGCTTTCAATTTGGTGATGTTGTTGGAAAAATATTTGCTTCCAAATCAGTGTGCGGCGTAAAACAGAAGGGCTCAGGCCTTGCTGTTTTGCATTAGCAGGAGTGAAGAATATTATTACTGTCTCAATGGCATAGTAATTCCTGCTGCTTTGGAAGCTGAGCGGTTCCCTGAGAAACTATTGCTAATGTTCTTATAGCACTTGAAAATACCAAAGCTTTGTTGTTGCAGTGGACAGATTGGTACTTCAAACTGCGACTCGTAATACTTTGGTGAATATCTTGATATTTTTTGCAACGTGTTTGAGGAAAAATTTGAAAACATAAATTTACATATTTGTAATAATTCTGTTATGACGACAGTATAAGAGACCCTCCCCCCCAACATCCAGGCACATGATACTGCTTCTGTAGGACCTCTGCAACCAGCCTATATCCTTGGAAGTTTTTGCTATTTGGCACCAAAGCAAAGCCAACTACAGTCTATGTTCTTTTCTGAGAAGGAATATTCTGGAAGGATCTGATAGAAGAACTTCTATGGGTAGTCTTCTGGATAATTCTGTGAACAAAGGTTAAAATCATGTATTTATACCTCACATTGTATCACCCTTCCATGCTGAGCATCCTTGGAGAGTCTAGCTGATTCTTAACCCCAGAGCGGGACCCTCAGGATGGAATCAGAGGGAAGCGGGTAGAACAGAGCATGGCCTCTCAGTCTGTATCAGCCTTCAGCAGTCAGCCTGGGCTTCTTGATGGCAACTGTTTGCAAAGGAAATGTCTATATGACCTTAAAAATAAAACACTAAGACAAGAGAGAAATGACTCAGGGAGTTTCACTTAAATTATATTTTAAAGGCAACCAATAGAATCTTTACTTTCTGCCTGGAGATAATTGTGGACCTGATTCATTTTCAGCAATTCAGGGAAATTCAGAAATTTGACTTGTGAATTGAATTGCTCAGACTCGAGATCCTTGGGTCTGGAAAATTTCTCTCAGTAATAAATGTTTGGGAACAGGAGGTAAAAGATGTTATCATTATCTCCTCTGGGAAGTAGGTGACACTTATCTCTTGTACTTGCCCAGTTTCCTCTTTCTAGATGCCACAGCATCGCTTTCCCCTCCTTCCAACTGCTCCCAGTCTCTTCTTTTTCCTTCTTCCTTTCTTCCCACCCCCTTTTCTCACTCCCTCTTCCTGACTCTCTTTCTCACACACATTCTTTTTCTTCTTTTCAAAACTTGCTTCTTGATAAGGATCCTAGAAAATTTCACACATAAATAAAAATGTTACCTTTCTTTGAAACAAATATGTTTGAATTATTTGAAAAGAAATCAGAAGTTCAAAAAAAGAAAAAAGAAACAAAGCCTTAGAGTTTGAGACATCAGAAATAACAGGTACGGGAGGTATATCCTGGGGTTGAAGAATTGTCCAAGGGGCAGTGGTTCCCCCATGAGACCTTAGAATGTTAAACTGCTGTTGCTCATTGCTCCAACTTGGGAGATACTTCTCAATGGCTCAGGAGGAAGGGCAGGCTCAAGGGGAAGTAGAAAACGAAAAAACCAGACTTGAGAAAATGTCCTCATATGCCTGGAAAGCCCTAGTGTTTAATGTGTCGTGTGTGTGTGTGTGTGTGTGTGTGTGTGTGTGTGTGTGTGTTTAAATGGAACAATTTACAACTAGATAGTGAAGAGCAGGTGAAGTTTGAGTCCAAGTAGCTGAACAGCCCTTCCAAGTTTGCATGGCCACATCCTTTGGAATTTCCTACAGAAAAGCCCAGTCCTCAGAATTTTAAACCGGTTGACAAATACACCTCAGGGCTGCCCAGCATCTGCCCAGCCTGTAAGTTCGAGGCAAAATTAGTCTTATTTACAAAGAGCTAAAGGCACACTTGGTATTCTGCAAAACACAGATAAGAAACCCAGAGTTTCCTCCCCAGCAAGTTGGGGTATGACAGCCTCTGATCCTCTGGTGGTCGGCACCATCCTTTGATCTGGTCCCTAAATCTGAAAAGGCTCCTTAACCGATCTGAAGGAGGTAGCACTGTTAATTGAGAGCCAAATCCATGCTCATGCTTGGGAAAGGCTTTAGAGTCAACTAGTTTCAGAGAAAACTCTGGATTTGGAAACTGAAAAAGAGGGAGTTGGATAGTTTCCACAGCAACTTTGTCATCTGCCTAGAGCGTCATGGGGTGGCCTTGCCCCACCTTTTTCAAGAAGAAACTTAGGTGGTTTTAGTGGAAATTTCTAAGCTGTAGCTTTAATTCAGGCAAGGTCCCGAATTCAGGTCTGGGTAGAGAAGGTGAAGTGGGAAAAGAGAAGGATGGGGCAAAAAGGAAGGCAGACATGTGACCTACTGAGAATGGGAGGCCAGAAGAACTTTATTTGGACTGAGAAAGTACCAGTTTGAAGTAGGAACTGAGATCTACAATATCCCACACTGAAACAGTGCCTTTCTTTAAAAGTCAGAGTTCCAGGACTTGATTCACTATACTTAAGGTGGAGTAAGAGTGTGCCAGGAGCCAGGATACAAAATCAACGCGCAGAAATCAGTTGCATTCTTATACACCAACAACGAAAAAATAGAAAGGGAAATCAGAGAATCAATTCCATTTACTATAGCACCAAAACCCATAAGATACTTAGGAATAAACCTAACCAAAGAAGTCAAGGATCTATACTCGAGGAACTACAGAACACTCATTAAAGAAATTGAAGAAGACACAAAAAGATGGAAGAGCATTCCATGCTCATGGATTGGAAGAATAAACATTGTCAAAATGTCTATACTGCCCAGAGCAATCTACACTTTCAATGCCATTCCGATCAAAATTCCACCAACATTCTTCAAAACGTTAGAACAAACAATCCTAAAATTTATATGGAACCAAAAAAGACCCCGAA
>PITA01024454.1:0-26240 GCA_004023965.1 Spilogale gracilis | reverse complement strand
GAGCAGGTCATCTTTAGCTTCCAAGTGTTTGATTTTCTCCTGAACTTTTTATGGTGGTTGAGTTCCAGTTTCACGGCATTGTGGTCAGAGAATATGCAGGGAATAATTTCAATCTTCTTTTTTTTTTTTTTTAAAGATTTTATTTATTTATTTGACAGAGAGAAACACAGCAAGAGAGGGAACACAAGCAAGGGGGGTGAGAGAGGGAGAAGCAGACTTCCTGCTGAGCAGAGAGCCTGATGTGGGGCTCGATCCTGGGTCTCCGGGATCATGACCTGAGCCGAAGGCAGTCACTTAACCAACTGAGCCACCGAGGCGCCCCTAATTTCAATCTTCTGGTATCGGTTGAGCCCTGATTTGTGACCTAGTATATGGTCTATTCTGGAGAAAGTTCCATGTGCACTCGAGAAGAATGAGTATTCTGCTGTTTTAGGGTGAAATGTTCTGAATATATCTATGAGGTCCATCTGGTCCAATGTGTCATTCAAGGGTCTTGATTCTTTGTTGATTTTCTGTTTAGATGATCTGTCCATTGCTGAGAGTGGTGTGTTAAGATCTCCTACAATTAATGTATTTGCATCAATATGATTCTTTATTTTGTTTAACAGTTGGCTTATGTAGTTGGCTGCTCCCATGTTGGCGGCATAAATATTTACAATTGTTAGATCTTCTTGATGTATAGACCCTTTAAGAATGATGTAGTGTCCTTCTGTGTCTCTTACTACAGTCTTTAGATTAAAATCCAATTTGTCTGATATGAGAATTGCTACCTTGGCTTTCTTTTGGGGTCCATTGGCATGAAAGATGGTCTTCCATCCCCTCACTTTCAATCTGGCAGTGTCTTTAGATTCCAGATGAATCTCTTGTAAACAGCATATGGATGGGTCCTGTCGTTTTATCCAGTCTGCAACCCTATGTCTTTTTATTGGAGCATTTAGGCCGTTCACATTGAGAGTGATTATTGATAAATACGTTTATATTGACATCATGTTGCCTATGGAGTTCATGTTTCTATAGATTACCTCTGTAAATTTCTGTCTTGTGTCGCTCTTGGGTTTGTTTCTCCTCTATAGAACACCTCTTAGCATTTCTTGTAGTGCTGGCTTGGTGGTTGCATAATCTTTTAGACCTTGGCGGTCTTGGAAGCTCTTTATTTCTCCTTCCATTTTGAAAGTCAACCTTGCTGGGTACATTATCCTTGGTTGCATTTTTTTTGTCATGTAACTTCCTGAAAATGTCTTGCCAGCCCTTTCTGGTTTGCCAGGTTTCTGTGGAAAGGTCTGACATTATTCTGATGGTCCTCCCTCTATAGGTAAGGGATCGCTTTCTCCTAGCTGCCCTTAAGACATATTCTTTGGTTTTAGGATTCGAGAATTTTACTATTATGTGCCTGGAGGTTTTTCTGGCCTCATTTATCTTGGGGGTGTCCTCTCTGCTTCTAGGACATGAACATTTGTTTCATTCCCCAGATTTGGGAAATTTTCATCCATGATTTGCTCAACAATATTTTCTAGGCTTCTCTCTCTCTCTCAACTCCTTCAGGGATTCCAATAATTCTGATATTGGAGCGTTTCATGGCATCATTTATTACCTTTATTCTGTTTTCTTGGGATTATAGCTGTTTGCTCTAAGACTTCTCTTGCTCCTCCTTCTTAATCCATCTGTCTTCTAAATCTCTGATACAATCTTCAGCTTCACTTACTCTGGCTGTTAGCATATTTAAATTAGATTGCATATCATCTATAGCCTTTCTAACCTCAGCTTTCACTTCTGTTACTATGGCTTCCACTTTGAGATTAATGTTCTTTTCTAAATTAACTATTACTTGGACTATTGCTGCCCTGAATTCCATTTCTGTCATATTGTTTATGTTCATTTCCAGTCATTCTGTGACCGAGGTTGCAGTCTCGGGGTTCTTCTTCTGTTGGATGTTCCTTCTCCGAGTCATTTTGGCGAGGAGTGGTTGAGGGGGTGTATGGCTAACTATATCAGCCACTATCTAGGTGGATTGGTCGTTGGAAGGTTTTGGAGCAACCAGAATTCACCACCAAAAAGGGAGGAGAAAGAAAAAAGAAAACGGAAGAGAGGAAGCAAGAAAAGAAATCCCTGCCAGAGTGGGGCCCGGTGGTAGGATTTGTATGGTACAAAACTGTTACAGGGTAAAGAAAAGGGTTATCAAGGGTGGATGAAGAGATCAAAAAGTGAAGCCCAACCTATATGACCATCAAGACCAGTATTTATATTATACAAAAGCAAAGACAATTACACAGACACACTGACAAACTAGAATGAGAAGGTGAAGGTAGACACTCCTTGTGGGCAAGGAATGCGTTTCAGATGCTCCCGAGTTTGTCTTGTTATTATTGTTGGAGGAGCCCACTTTCAAAAGATATAGGGAGATTAGAAGTGGTTGTATATAGGGGTAGTACTGAATAGGAATGTGGGATTGGCTTGAGGCTTATAACTACATGTACATGTAAAAGAGAGAATAAAGGAAAGAGGAGATAAGAAAGGGAAAAACAGAGAAAGCAAACAGGGAAACAAGAGGCAACAACAAGAGCAGAAAATACAGGAGTGTGTTTGAAAAAATTTCAAGGTAAAAAAAAATGTTACGGGGTGTTGTATTAAGTATCACGTTGTGATAAAAAGGGGGTTAAAAATTGAAAGAAGAGGTGCCTGGGTGGCTCAGTTGGTTGGGCAACTACCTTCGGCTCAGGTCATGATCCTGGAGATCCGGGATCGAGTCCCACATCGGGGTCCCTGCTCAGCGGGAAGCCTGCTTCTCCCTCTCTCACTCCCCCTGCTTGTGTCCCCTCTCTGGCTATGTTTGTCTCTGTCAAATAAATAAAATCTTTAAAAAAAAATTGAAAGAAGAAAAACCATGAGAATGTATTTTTAAGCTTAGAATGGAAGCTTTAAAAGTAAAAATAGAAAAAAGTTTAAAAAAGTAAATAAGGTGGAAAACTGTATCAGTTTGTTACTTGTAGTTGGTACCAGGAGTTTAATAAATTGCCTTTCCCCCGATTTGGGGTTTTGCAGTTTGGGTGTTGTCCTTCTGAGCTTTTGGCTTGCTTTCTGGGGGCGCGGCCTGCTGCACTGTTTCAGTCCTTCTACTTGGGCTGCGTCTCTCCGCCCCCTTGCTAGAGGCTGGTCCCAATGGTAACCAGGTTATCAGGTTACAATTCTCTGGTGGTGGAGCGTTGTTCTTTTATGTCTTTTTTTAGCTGCTGAGGAAGTCAGGTCGGAGCAAGATGTCTATGCCCAAACCTCCCTCCCAGAGAGAGCCTCTACACAGAGAGGGGCTCTTTCCAGCCTCCCAGTTGGCAGCCTGTCACAGCCGGGCTGGTGCAGGTCTTGTATTGATTTCTGCCCATGCCCCCGCCTGTTGCTTCACTCCCGCACCTGAAACCACAACTCCTTTTGGATCGCGCGACCTTGTCTGTGCCCCGGGACCCGTGGCCTCTCTGGTCCCACGCAAGTCTGTAAAATCGCCTTCCCTGGGGGGGTCCGCACCCGGCTCACGGGGTGGAGAGAAGCGGGAGAGAAAGGCAGCGGCGGAAAAATAGAATCCATGCCCGCCGCTCTCGCTGAGATCCCCCGTGCCACGAAGCCCTGCTTCTCTGGCTTAAGCAGTGGGGGGATAGACTCCGCACCCCAGCCCCTCTAAGTTCCCTGGAGCTGCGGGGCACTTCCTCTTCCTGCAGATTCCTGTCTCCCTGCTGCCGCAGAGGAAAAACTGATTTTACACCTCACAGGGCACTCTCTGTCCCTGCAGGTTCCCGTCTCCCCGCTCTGGTGGCGGCAGCGGCGACGGCGGAAAGAAAGTCTCCTTGTCTTGCCGCGGGCTCTGCTGTGCTCCCATTTCTGTCTCGCTCCGATTCAGACCGTAATCTGCTGTTATTCCTCACTCACAGAGCTCTTTCGTGTTGGGGTATTTGCTTTCAATGGTTCAGCTCTGCGGGCTTCCTCCCCCACACCCCTGTCTCTGGGGGCAAGCCTCCGGTCCCTCTCACTTGTTTCTACCTTTTTGTGGATGGTCTTTGTCTCCCGTGGTGATCCAGAAGGGCAAAATATCACATTTCAGGCTGATTTCTTGGGTGCTCACAGTGGTCCTGTAGTGTTTTGTTTTGTTTTTTGCTGGAATTGAGTGCACTTCAGGGAACTCCCCGAAATGCAGTCACCTGGCCTTCCGCCATCTTCTTCCTTCTATTGCTGCTCTTAATGAGATGAAGAATGTGGCATGCAGAGCTTGGGTAAGGAATTTGGGTGTGCAGCAAAGAGGCTCAGATGTTAGATCTGTGAGTTTCAAAGTAAGTGGTACCATTTCCAGTGATGATATTCAGGCCGTGACTCTTGAGAGTAGGTATCTCAGGGGGTGTAGATGAAGAATGTTCAGAGAGGAGGAGGTCGAGAAAGTGAGAGGCCAGTCAGTTTGATTGTTTCATGACAATGCCCCTTGGTGTAGGCCATTGGCATCATGTCTGAGTTTAATTTAGCAAGAACAGAATCATCAGGGGCTGAAGTCCCTTCTTTTCAGGACTGGTCTTTCCTAGGGATAGCTCTTAGCATGAACTAGGGGAATAGCCCATTCAGGTAATCTTCCAGAGATATTATACCTTACTTTGGGTAAGTACTGTGAGTTCAGTGTCATTCCCAATGCCAGGCACCAGCAGTGTAGTTCAAGGTAGAGCCATAAATACTAATTGTGATCTGGGATGGGGATAGGATGGACAGCATCTTCTGAGGGCAGGAAAGTCTTAGAACAGCATGGAGATAGGTCACAGGAATACTCTTAGGTAGAGCCTAGATTCTCCTCAGGCAGTAGTTTTGAATTCATTCTAGCACAGAGATGTAAGGGTCTTCAAGGTCCCAAAGTTCAGTGTAATGAAGCATGACTTTAGGAGCTTAACCTGGAAAAATTTTACATCAGATGAAACTACATGTCTGTCTCAACCATTCAAAATGAAAATCCATGTTGGCAACTCAGTGAGTTAACTTGTATAAGTTTATAATTGATAAGCAAGTTAAACATTGGTATCTTCTTTCAAGGTTAAGAATTTATTGCTAGAACAGTTGATTTTTTAGAAGCATTTCTTGTCTGAAAATGGAGAGCAGAACAGTTAGAGCAAAGACATTTAAAAGTGATTCACATTTAAGATAGTTTTTTACTTTGTTTTGTATTGTTTTATGACTAGGGGCCTATAATCTACTCATTAAAGAGTAGCATCTTAAGGTACAAATTAAGAAAGAGAGGGGCTGGAACATAGTTTGTCTTTACTCCACTGGAAACTGCCATTCGATTTATCAAAAGACCATATCTACCAGCGAACACGTCATTCAGAAATGAAGAAATATAAATGGCAAGTAAGCACTGAAAAAAATGCCCCACCTCACTAGTAATCAAAGAGATGCAAATTAAATCAATGATACCCAATTTTTACCTATTGAATTGACAGTTTTGCTGAGGGTGACTAACTTGGTGATCAATCACTTCAGTTTTTCCTTAAGTCACATTTCCCATCACTGGAAATTAAATGACTCAAAGGTCAAGGTATAAATCATCACAATGAATTTCAAGATTATTAAAGAAAGCAATTTTGTTGGGATTTCTGAACATGAATATAGAAGCAAAGTTTCCTCTAATCGCAGACCTAAGACATTCAGAAAATTTTTCTCTACATGAATGTTCAGAAATCAATATTATTGAGAGAGAGGAGAGACAAAGAATTGGAACTCTTCCAATTTTAAACCTCTGATGTCAGTTATTTCTGAGTGGAAGTCCACCAAAGAGTGTTCAGGACCTAGTTACCTTATCAGAGTGAAATGCTTGGGCTCTCATTATTCTTTAGGAAATGATTTTGCTTTTACTACATTTTCTATCAAGCAACGTTTCCCTAGGAATGGGCAGCCTGAAATGTAGCCTGCATTCTTCAGTAATGGATTCATGGAGTTGCCGTAAAAGACTACCTGCTTATTTTTATTAAAAATATAGAGCTGTTCTAAAGATTCTATTTTTGAGTAATCTCTACACCCAATGTGGCGCTTGAATTCACAACCCCGAAATCAAGAGTGGCATGGTCCCCCCACTGAGCCAGCCAGGCCCCCGGAGACCTAGTATATTGTAAGAGACAATGTTATGATCCTCCCTTACTTAACTGAATTGAACAGCATTTCCCCAACATCCTAAAGATCTCAAAAAGAAGAAGAAAAAAGGTTTTCTTTTCCTAAACCACCATCTTCAAGTCTCTTCAAATGATGGTGTCTGGCCAGTAGTTCTTTGAAGGCTTGTGTGGTCATCCTTCCAGCCTGTCTTCCAAGGCTTTAAGAGAGAGCCAACAGGGAATAAATATTGTGTGGCCAGCTGCTACATGCCCCCCAACCCCCCCCACACGTGCACACCTTTCCCCCTCTTGCCACTGCCATCACCACTAGCATTCCGCTCTTCTCTTCAAACATACCTCCCCTTGACCTCTATTCTTTTTAGAGCCGGAAGAGACTTTAAAAATTATCCAGTCTTGGGGCACCTAGGTGGCTCAGTCAGTTAAGCATCTATCTTGGGCTCAGGTCATGATCTCAGGGTCCTGGGATCAAGCCCTGCATCGGGCTCCCTGCTCAGTGGGGGTGTCTGCTTCTCCCTCTCCCTCTCCCCCTGCTTGTGTTTCCTCTCTCTCAAATAAATAAGTAGAATCTTTTTTTTTTAATTTTTAAAATATTTTATTTATTTATTTGACACAGAGAGAGATCACAAGTAGTCAAAAAGGCAGGCAGAGAGAGCAGAGGAAACAGGCTCCCTGCTAAGCAGAGAGCCCGATGCGGGCCTTGATCCGAGGACCCTGGGATCATGACCTGAGCTGAAGGCAGAGGCTTTAACCCACTGAGCCACCCAGGTGCCCAAATAAGTAGAATCTTTTAAAACAAAACAATATCTTGACAGTTTCACCTAAATCCCCTGTCTAACAGAGAACATATTCCAAAACGTCTGCAGACCAAGATACAACAATTTCAAGAGACACCCCAAAACTGGTTATTCAACTCATATCCCCCTGTCTGTGTAAAGAGCATTAAGTCACGAATTGCTGGTGAGGAGAGGTGAGTTTTGGAGATAGCTGGTAGGGTTCTGCGAGTTCCTCCTCCCTTCCCCAAGGATGCCTGCCCCTCCTCTCAAGTCCAGGGAAAGCCCCTCAACAGGACAACTCACAGAGCTCAGCACATGCCCCTCAGCAGTCTGGGGACGTGTTTTAACCAGAGAAGGCTAAAGAGTGAGGGCCTTGCTAGCTCTCTGTTCTTGTGAAGGAGCGAAGGAGAGGTTGCCGACGACGTGATGGGACTAACCTGCATTGCTCTCCTTCGTTGGGACAAAGGATGAGTAGGTGTTTTCTACAACTCCCAAGCAAAGCATACACATCAAAGAACCTGCATGGAAATGTCTCAGATTCCATCCCGGGACTCCCCGGGAGGGGTCTGGCTACTCGGTCCAACCAAGTGGTGCCTACAAAAGGCACATTTCAGTTCGCACAGGTGCTAAGTTAGGTAACAGGCCTCTGGGATGCGTGGCCTCTCAGTACCCCATCTTCTTAATGTAACAGCTCCCCACTCCTTCCAAAATGGCCCAGGTCATCTAACCCCAGATTTCAATCCTGGAATGTCTGTTGCCCGCAATCCTTCCGGGGCCAGAGACACACCAGAAATCATCACCCCAGCTGTTTCTAAGTAGAAAATTATTTAATGCAGGAAGGAATTCAAGGGTAAAAATAATTGCTGTGAGCGCCCAGATGGGTGCACACTCTCCAGGGGATGACTTGGAGGACAAGGCTGGCTACTGGGCTGCTGCTGCCTGAGCAAGGTGCTGGGGGTGTGGGGGGTTGAGGCCAGGGTAGGAAGCCATGCAACAGCGGTGCCTCCAGCACAGGGATCAGCGGCTCCCAAGCCATTTACAGTAGCTACAATCACAGCAGCAAAAAAAGATGCTAGGTTCCACATACACTCATTTTCCACTTCATCAGTCCTGAATTCAAGTCCAGATGCAAGGATGTGATTCATAAAGCAGACATCTTTGGGGCGCCTAGGTGGCTCAGTTGGTTAAGCGACTGCCTTCAGCTCAGGTCATGATCCCGGAGACCCGGGATCGAGCCCCACATCGGGCTCCCTGCTCAGCAGGAAGCCTGCTTCTCCCTCTCTCACTCCCCCTGCTTGTGTTCCCTCTCTGGCTGTGTTTCTCTCTGTCAAATAAATAAAATCTTTTTTTTTTTTATTTTAAAGCAGACATCTTTAAGAGAATTGGATGGATGTGGTTTTTAGCTTTCCAGCCTCTAAAAAAGACCCCAGAGAAGCACAGCCAGAGGTGAGAATAGTGCGTGAGCCAATCCACCTTATCTCTTTCTCCATAGACGTTTTGACTTGATGGGTCCCATTCTCCAGCAGCTTCCCAAAAAAGGATGCAGAGCAAGGCATTTCTGGAAGAAATTTCATGTCTAAAATGTTTTTGTATTCAAAATTTACTTAATCATGTGCCTTAACGTTTTATGCTTGAAAATCATTTTCCATTAGAATCCTGAAGACATTTTGGCATTGTCTCCTAGATTCCAGTGTTGTGTTTGAGAAGCCCTAAACATTTTTATTTCTAAACATTTGCGTGGAAACAGTGGGGTTTTATCCTCTTGGAACCTTTTCTTTCTTTCTGTCTGGTTTTGTAAATGATGCGACTTTTTCTTTTGCTGGGGATTCTTTCATTATGGAGTCTCTTGTTTTTCAGAGGATTTTTTTTTGTATTGGTTTTTGATTTGAGAATTTCTTTTATCTTTACTTCTTCATAATCTTCTGGAAATGCCTGAAACTTGGATGTAAGATGTTTTGGATATATTATTATTATCTCCCACTTTCCATCTCTTTGTATCTTGGTTTCCCTTTAGTAGATTTCCTGAGTTTTATCTTTTAATCTTAACAGTGAATTTTTTATTTTTCAAGTAGGCTCCACACTGGGCTTGAACAACCTGAGATCAAGACTTCAGCTGAGATCAAGAGTCAGCTTCTTGGGTACCTGGGTGGCTCGGTTGAGTCTTCTTCTCCCTCTGACTTTCTCCCCTCTCATGCTCTCTTTCACTCTCTCTCTCTCCCTCTCAAATAAATAAAATCTTTAAAAAAAAAGTCAGCTTCTTAACCGATTGGGCCACCCAGGAGCTCCTTTCCTGTTGAATTAAAATTTTTTGCTATCATCCTTTAATTTCTGAGAAGCTTTTGTTGTTGATGTCTTCTGATTGTTTTCTCTTTAGAGCATACTGTTTTTTGTTTCATGGATACGTTATTATATTTTCTCTTTAGTAATATGATTATTTTCATATTTTTATTTTTTTTAGACATCATCCAACCAATGGAGCCACCCAGATGCATCCAAAGTTTTATTTTGGTCCTGGAATTGTCTGGTTCCTCTGACTTCATTTTATTTTATCTGGTACTTTGTTTTGGCCTCTGACTTTCCACACTAGGTTTCAGCTTCCTTACTTCTGCTAAGTGAATTACTAAGGGTTCAACTATTTTTATCTTGTAATATGTGGTTGATGCCCGTGTCTTGTCTTCTCTTTGTCCTGGTCAGTTTAAGTCTTCCTTTTTTTCTGTTACTCTTTTTTTTTTCTTTTAAAGATTTTTATTTATTTATTTGAGAGAGAGAAAGCGAGAGAGATCACAGAAGGGAGAGGGGGAGGCAGACTCAGGCTGAGCGGAGAGCCCGATGCAGGACTCGATCCCAGGACCCTGGGATTATGACCTGAGCTGAAGGCAGCCGCTTAACTGCCACACAGATGCCCCCTTTTCTGGTTCATCTATTTACTACTCCTTGAGGTTTTGTAAATGAACAAGGATAAACATATATTCAACACACTATGTTTTACTTATTTTTTCAATACACTATATTTTAAAATGACTTTCATTTGACGTGTGAGGAACAAAGATTCAGGGAGTGAGGAGCTCTGCCCAAGGTCCAAATACTAGGTTGTGGGAAAGACAAACTAGTCCTTAGTTTTTCTGATTTCAAGGCTAAGCTTATTATCAATTTCTGCTTTACCATTCCTTCCCTCCTACCACCAGCACTTATAACCATCTGCTACTCTTCCTGTGTATCATTTGTTCATTCATTCATTCACTTCCCAAACCCATCTTCCCTGTTGTGTATATGCTACAACTCCAACAGTGCCTGGTACACACAGAGTAGTAGTCAATATTTAATTACTGAATAAACTAATGAAAAGGTAGGTGACCTAGACCTTAGCTTTCCCCTCACTTAGGATTATGCTTTGAGGGAAGACGAAGTCTTCTGTATGTGATGGTTGATGAGAGGATTTCAGACTGTTTGACTTGAGGTTTGGGGTGATAACATCTAACCTTTGTTAAAAGGCAGAAAATAGGGTGACTGGGAGCATAAAATTTGAAGACAGAGGTAGGTTTCAGTCTGGGGTTCAAATCCCAGCTACCTCATAATTTGCATACTTTTATAAAAGTAAGAAAATTTGAGTTTTAAAGCCATAATCAGTGTATTTTTTTCGATTTCTTCTCTCTCCCTCCTAATTTTCTCCCGTTTTGGAGTTGTATGGTGCCTGCTTTTGAAGAAAGGCATTTCTTTCTCTGTCTGCATGGGTAGTGCTAACC
The DNA here is from genome assembly GCA_004023965.1 of Spilogale gracilis. NCBI lineage: Eukaryota > Metazoa > Chordata > Mammalia > Carnivora > Mephitidae > Spilogale > Spilogale gracilis. Next base: position 15,602 of record PITA01024454.1, on the reverse strand, counting down.
ATATTTTGTAGAACTTGTGTGAGTCCTCTTCCCTACAGGCTAGAAAAACCATCCTTTATTGTCTTGGTATTTTTCTCCTAAATCTTCAGAGTATGCTCATTGTAGTGCTTAACAATGCTTTGGCTTTTTATTAACACTGGACATAAATTCTGACCTTTAGTGCTTTTGGCTGAAGACCACAGGAAGATAGTATAGCAAGTAATTACATTTTACTTTTAGCCCTTATTTCGAATTGGTCCATTACTTCTTGGTAACTTAATACAGCTAAGAATAAAATCCTTTCAGATTACTGAATAACTCTTTTTTTTAGGTCAGATAGAAATTATTATTGAGTTACGGTTTTATTCTGGGAAATATCAGACTATGGTAGAACTCCTAAAATGTTTCCTGAAAGGTTACATAAACTAAGAATCTGTCCTATTGGATTATTTTTGGCCTCCAAGTATTTGAAAATGTTTCCTAAAACAATGAGATGGGTGAGGTCCTTACCTTCTGCTATTGTGTCTTGGATACACACAGAGGCAGTGAAGTCTAATGAACAGATTTGAGGTTGCTAGACTGGTTTTCCCAGCAGCGATCTGGTGTTGACCAGTAGTATGATTATGCTCACTGGCATACATTCTTACATCTATACCTTTGTACGATACATAAAAACATGTTTTTCTAATTAACAAAAGAATTAACAAAAGAATATTGTACATCTGGAAAGGCTGCATTCATTTGAGGGTCAGACATGTATTTTTTTACCACCTCGCTATACACCGCCATCTAGATGTCTTTTTTTTTTTTTTAAAGATTTTATTTATTTAACACAGAGAGAGATCACAAGTAGGCCGAGAGGCAGGCAGAGAGAACAGATGAAACAGGCTCCCCACGAGCAGAGAGCTGGACACGGGCCTCGATCCCAGGACCCTGGAATCATGACCTGAGCCAAAGGCAGAGGCTTTAACCCACTGAACCACCCAGGCACCCAACCATCTGGATGTCTAAGAGACATTCCAAACACAAGAAGTCCAATGTAAAATTCATTATTTTCCATTTCTTGCTCCTCTTCCTAGAGTCTTCAGAGAAAAAGCCATCTTTTGTGCCCTGGTCTTAGTCAGAAACCAGAAGTTAGCCTAGGGTCCCCCGCGGGCCTTTTCCCCGTGACGTTCTCTCAGCACTGAACTTTGTAGAGTCTACTTTATAATATTTTCATACTCTGATCCTGCCTTCCTGTCCTCAGTGCAGATAGGCTCCTGTTATTTTTGCCTGGACTATTACGGCTTCTGTCCTCTCCTAGCCACACACATTAATGTCCCCTTGAGCATGACATTCCTGTGCTTCCTGGTGTCACAACTCTTCAGGAGGCCTCAAGCTCTTTTTTTTTTTAAGATTTTATTTATTTGTTTGACAGAGAGAGAGATTACAAGTAGCCAGAGAGGCAGGCAGAGAGAGAGAGAAGGAAGCAGGCTCCCCCCTGAGCAGAGAGCCCGATGTGGGGCTTGATCCCAGGACCCTGAGATCATGACCTGAGCTGAAGGCAAAAGCTTTAACACAACTGAGCCACCCAGGTGCCCCAGCTTCCTGGTTTTAATATCAACCTCTTTAAGTTCTTCCATAAAAATTAAAAATTCACCAACAGTATTCTCATGCCTGTATACAAGGTAATTATTTCCAAATCTTACTTTGTTGCTTGACATAATGTAGAAATGGGATCAAACCAGTTAGAATTCAGGGATTCATTGGTGAATAAGTTTGAGAAATATCTATAAAATGTTAGTGAATAATTAAGATGTGAACATATATTTGAATATATTTGCCTTTGCCCATGTGACCACATGATTCTAAAATAATCAAATACATTCATCTTATTAACTTCGTCAACTTATTTAAAAACATCTAATTAGTTTTTACTAATTAAAAACTGGTTGGCTCAGTGGGTTAAAGCCTCTGCCTTCAGCTCAGGTCATGATCCCAGGGTCATGGGATCCAGGCCCGTGTTGGGCTCTCTGCTCAGAGGGGAGCCTGTTTCCTCTGCTCTTTCTGCCTACTTGCGATCTCTCTCTCTGTTAAATAAATAAATAAAATCTTTAAAAAAATAAAATAAAAATAAAAACATCTAATTAGTTAACTGACTCAGATAGCTAGCATAAACATTGACTTATTTTCCCATAGATAAATATGTAATTATTATGGATCATTTCATCATATTCTTCCTAGAAATTTTGTACTCATTATTAACTCAAATATTTGTATACAAATATTTTATTAGCCTTCATTTCATAAATGGGCAATATACATTTAACCTGAAAACATCCCAGTATTTCTCTCTCTCTCTTTTTAAAGATTTTATTTATTTATTTGACAGAAAGAAACACAGCTAGAGAGGGAATACAAGCAAGGGAGTGAGAAAGGGAGAAGCAGGCTTCCTACCGAGCAAGGAGCCCAAAGTGGAGCCTGAACCTGGGACTCTGGGATCAAGACCTGAGCCAAAGGCAGACGCTTAACAATTGAGCCACCCAGGTGCCCCGTATATTGCCAATTTCTTGATGCCAAGGACACATGTACACAATAATACATATATTAATGTCGTGGGCCCAAGGACCATATACATTAAACCAAAACCTGGGATGTATAGTCTGAGAAAATAGGACAGTACTTACAGGGAGATAGGACTGGGATTTGAATTTAAAGCACATGGGACTCATGGAAAATCCACCTAAATTTCAATTTCATAAGTCCCTTTTGTTGACACATTGAAGTTTGTTTTCCAACTGATGGATTTTTCAGGGCGGCGAAGGCAATGTGGTTTAATATAGGGAGTTGAAAATTGAACTGCTGGGCTCCTGGGTGGCTCAGATGGTTAAGGGTCTGCCTTTGGCTCAGGTTATGATGCCAGAGTCCCGGGATCAAGCCCCACATCGGGCTCCCTGCTCAGCAGGAAGCCTGACACTCCCTCTCTCACTCCCCCTGCTTGTGTTCCCTCTCTGGCTATGTTTCTCTGTCAAATAAATCAATAAAATCTTAAAAAAAAAAGCTGAAGTGCTTTTTCAGTTTATTTTATCTGATTTAATGAGAAAACAAGTAAATCAAAGCATGGAAGTCAAATATATTAAACCTTAGAATATTCTCAGCTGATTCATTTTGACAAGTGTCTAAATTATTCAGCTATTCTGAATTCGATTTTAAGTATTTATAGCAACACTGTCATGCATTAGTAAATGTCCTGAAGAGTGTTTTGTAAAAGTATGTAGCATCTCAGAAATAATTTCACAATAACTCTGCCATTTAATTTTTGCTGACCAGTGGGTCGAGCCTGTGGGGATAACTGGAAGGAGCAGTAGGGCACAGTGCTTATGTAACTGATCCAGATTGCAATATAGTTACCCTTTCGATTCTCTGTCCTACTATAGTTTTTCGATACTTTTCAAGACTGCCAGCAGTTCAAGAGGACTTTTAGTTCACTCTCAAGCTTAAAATATCATCTTTTTATGTACTCAATACTATACGCCCAAATTTCTCAAGTGCTTACCTACTTATTTTTTTAACAGCAGCTCTTCTAAGTGATGTCCCATTACATCCTAAATGCCCCAACCTCCTCTCTTTCTGCTGCTGCTTGGAAATTTTTCCAAAAGTGCATCAGTATTTGGCCAACAATGACATAATCTATAACATTGATTTTACATGGAACAATTCTAGGTAATAAATTCAGCTTCCTTGTGCATTTTTCCCCTTCATTATTTTCCCTTGACATTTTCCATAAAGCCTCTTATTTATTTCTCAGTGAGAATGAGATTAGCATGAAGAGGGCTAGTGGAAGACATTCCCAGAGGTTTGTTGCCTTTGAAAGCAAAACCAGGAAGAATGAGTGTATTAATTACGTACCTACTGCAGTGAATACCACCCATAGGACTCTCCACTTCAAGACATGTATTTCTACTAAACACTGCGCCTAGATTGTAATTCTAGTGCTGGTAAATAGTCCAGAAAGTTAAAATCTTCAGCACTATCCAAGAGAGAGAAACATTACATTTCACATATAGAAATATTCCAGTTAACTACAGAGATGAAATCATATCTTGCTAAATATTTTGGGAAGCATCTCTAACTGTTAAGTGTATTTTTTTTCTTAAATTGACAATAGCTAGGGTGCTACAGGATGTGTGTGGTCAAGATTTTTTGAAAGGTGGAGGTGAGGTAGAAGACATCGGGCTTACTTCTGCTGTTGGGCACGGGTGGTGAAGACCTTGGGGTTTTTCTGCAACAGCGCTGGACGTCTCGCTGCTGTCTGTTGGCAAATAGAGGGTCACTATCGTTACAGGATGATTGACCCTGATCATCAAGGAGAAATAGGGTTCCTGCTGTACAAGGGGACAGAGTTTTTCTGGAATCGAGGGAAACTGTTGGTTTGCCTCTTATGTGCCAAGGCAGTGGAAAACTACTTTCCTAATGCAGGCAGGGACTTCTCAGGAAATAAACAACAAATAAACTTATACTTAAGTGGCAGTGACTATGTGTCAGATACTGTTCTTTTCCACGTACCAACCCCTCGGGTTCTCACAGTACCACTATGACTTAGACACTTTCCTTATCAGTTTGGCAGATGACCGTATGAGGCACAGAGAAATGGAATAACTTGACCAAGGCCACAGAGTTAATAAGTGGCAGCTTTGGGCTTTGAATCTAATTAACAATTCCTGACCCACGCTCTCAGCGACCGCATTTTACTGCTTTCTTCTTTTGGACCATCCTACTGGGGTCAGACCCAAATCAGCTGAGGCCCTGAGAGCAAAGGGAGTAATGAACAAGGAAATTCTAAGTAGCAACTGCAGTTTTATGACCTGTAACAGGAATAAGACCTGTTGTAGCAACTCAGATGTGCTTCCTTTCTGGGTTGTATGTTGTTGAGCAGATTCCCTTTGCTGCTGCCTCTCCTTTCAGGGGCAGTTAGGGGCAATAATAATAAGAAAAAGGAGGGTGCTTCTGTGGCATGTTCTGGGGACAGCCTCTGTTTCTCCACCTTCCTGGTTGTAGCAGAGGCTGAGCTCCTCTGCTGAGCTAGTTCTGTGCTCTTCCTAGAAGTCATCCCCAGAGACTACATTAGTGTCTGCTTCTCCAGGCATTCCAGACATTTTTGGTAAGCGCCTAATTCCAATTCCCTGATTTATATCCTTCTATGTTTAAAGTAGCTTAAACTAGTTCCTAGTTGCTGTTTTCTGCAACTAGAACCCTGAGTGAAAAAATTAGATTAAGATATGTCTCTCGGGGCAACTGGGTGGCTGAGTCAGTTAAGCGTCTGACTCTTGATTTGGGCTGAGGTCATGATTTCAGGGTGGTGAGATCGAGCCCGGAGTAGGGCTCTGTGCTCAGCAGGGAGTCTGCTTGTCCTTGTGCCTCCACTCCTCTCCCTGTTTGCACACTCTCTCTCTTCCTCTCTCTCTAATAAATAAATAAATAAAATCTTAAAAACAAAAAAAAGGCAGAGACATGTCTCCGTACGGTGTCATTTTAGGGTTATGCTGAGTTAAGCTTCTGGATCAGCGGACCCGAGGTGTCTAGCCCTCAGCTCTTCTTGCCTCATTCGGGTGATGGCACTCTGTGGGATCTGGTCTGAGTTAGTTGCCTTTATCATTTCTGTTCTCAACTAAAGCAAAAGCTCTTTTCAAGAATGTTAGATCAGGGGCACCTAAAGATCATCTCTTTCAGCACCCTCCTTTTACTTTAAAAATGTTTTTTTCTGTTTGCTTTCCTTTTTTTTTTCTTTTAAAGATTTTATTTATTTATTTGACAGAGAGAGAGTGCACACAAGCAGGGAGAGCAGCAGAGGGAGAGGGAGAAGCAGGCTTCCTGCTGAGCAGGGATTCCTGGATCATGACCTGAGCCCAAGGCAGACCCAGGAGCCCCTGGTTTCCTTTTTATTTACTTCTTAAATTGGGTCTAACTTAGAGTAAAATGCAGGAACAGTATAGCTCCATCCAGTGTCTCCATATGTATACATCATGTAACCACTCCCCAGATCAAGACACAAGACAGTTTTTAGTAGCCCAGAAGGTTCCTTCATGTTCTCTCCTAGTTGATAACTCCCCATAGGGAGTTAGTTTCCCAGGGCTTTTGTTACAGATTGCCACAAACTGGGTGGCTTACGCTGCAGAAATTTATTCTGAGTTCCAGAGGCTAGAAGTCCAAAATCAAGCTATCAGTGATGCTGTTGTGACTCCCCTAGCTTCTGCTGGCTGCCAGTGTCCTCAGAGCTCCCTGTCCTGCCCGGCTCACTGAGCTCTGCCTTCCTCATCACGTGGCCTTCTCCATCCACATCCCTCTGTGTCTGAGTCCAAATTTCCATCTTAAATGACACCCATCGTTGAGGTAGGGCCCACCCTAATTCACCATGACCTTGATCCTACTTATTACATCTTCAAAGATGCTATTTCCAATAAGGGCACATTCACCAGGTCAGTGTGAATTAGGACATCAACATACCTCTTTGGGAAACTCAATTCAACCCCTAACACCAGAAGTAACCACTATGCTGAGTTCTGTCATAATAGATTACCTTCTTGAGCTTCTTGAAATTCATATAAATTGAAACCTAGAGTAGTTCTGCCTTCTTTTTTTACTCTATATATGTCTTTAGATTCATCCCATGTTGTTTCATGTAGCAGTACTTTGTGGGTTTTTTTCCCAACACAGTGTAATAGTCCAAGGTAGAGATTTATTGGTCCTACTTCCAATGTACATTTAGGTGTTTTCTAGTTTGGGGATTGCTAAAATCTGGTTTTGCCCAGAGAACTCCTCTGATACCGAGTATGTAAATTTTTCACACCAACAACCAATTCTCCCACCGTCTGGACACCAACTGGGTGTCTTACCACCCACTTCAATTCTGTTACTAAGTACCAGGACTTAGCCCAGACTGCACAGAGTAAGGGCTCAGCCTCACAAGACTGCCCCTACCTCGACGCCAATTGCAAGCTGGGGCCACCCGTCCTTTTGACCAGCCAGCTGTAAAGTCAGAGGGTTCCCGTGACCCCCTCCTCAGGTTTGATAATTCGCTAAAATGGCTCACAAAACCCAGGAAAATACTTCACTCACTGTTACTATTTATTTTAAAGGATGAAACTCAGAAAGAGGCAAATGGAGGAGATGCACAGGACAAGGTGTGGGGGGCAGGTAGGCACAGAGACTCCACACCCTTTCTGGGAACACCACCCTCCAGCACGCTCCTGGTATCAACCCGGAAGCTCTCTGAACCTCATCAATTAACGTTTTTTATGGCGGGTCCATCACGTAGTCACAATTGATGAAATCACTGGCTGTTGGCAATTAACTAAATTTCTAGCTCTTTTCTCCTTCCTGGGGGTCAGGGGATGGAGCTAAAAGTTCTAACCCTCTAAATTGGTGTTCTAGCAACCAGACCCCAATCTCGCAGACTTATCACTTTAGCATAAACTCATATGTTAGAAAGGGGCTTATTATGAATAACAAAAGATGTTCCTCTTAACCCCTGTCACTCCCAAAATTCCAAGAGTTTTAGGAGCTCTATGCTGGAAGCTGGAAGTTAAGATTTTATTTATTTATTTATTTGACAGAGAGAGAGAGAGATCACAAATAGGTAGAGAGGCAGGCAGAGAAAGAAGGGGAAGCAGGCTCCCTGCTGAGCAAAGAGCCGGATGTGTGACTTGATCCCAGGACCCTGAGATCATGACCTGAGCCCAAGGCAGAGGCTTAACCCTCTGAGCTATCCAGGTGCCCCAAATGTATATTTCATATGTCATAATGTCACAGGGGTAATGTTGATAAAGATGCTGTGAATATTCTTGTATATGTGTATTGATGGAACTATGTATTCTTTGGGTACACACCCAAGAGTGGGGTTGCAGGGTCATGGGGTAGGTGTGTGTTTTAGGGAAGTGGTTGTATTTTGTGTGTTCTCACCAGCAGTTTATAAGAGCAGTTGTAGTTCTGCGTCTTCATCAACTTTTCATGTTGTTATTTAAAAAAAATAGGAAATTTCCATTGGGTGTATTGTGGAATGTCATTGCATTTCCTTGGTGACCATTTGGATATACTCTCTTATGAAGTGCCTGTTAAAATTATTTTGCCTATTTTTTACTAGGGTTGTCTCTTCTTTATTTGTAGGAGTTTCTATGTAATGTAGGTATGAGTCCTGCGTTAGATATATGTATTGTAAATATCTTCTCCCAGTCTGTTGCTATTTTTTTTCTTTTTCCCTTAAATTATTTTATTTATTTATTTATTTATTTATTTATTTATTTATTTATTTATTTATTTAAAAGATTCTATTTATTTGACAGAGAGAAACACAGCCAGAGAGGGAACACAGGCAGGGGGAGTGAGAGAGGGAGAAGCAGGCTTCCCGCCGAGCAGGAAGCCCAATGTAGGACTTGATCCCGGGTCTCTAGGATCATGACCTGAGCCGAAGGCAGTCGCTCAACCAACTGAGCCACCCAGGCGCCCTTCCCTTAAATTATTTTAATTTTCAATACTTTTATGTTATAGGTTAGTAAATGCAGAGTTCCATCTCAGGCAGTATTGTCAATTGGATATAACCTGAATGACCCTATAAACTAAACAGATAAAACATGAAGAATATAAAATCATCTAAAATCCATTGCTGAGCTGGAAGGAAAGGAATACCTTTGCAGGGGCCTCCAAACTCCTGAGACACTGGGAGCTAAGAATGTGCCAAAGCCCATCAACAAGGCCATAAAAACCTCTCCACTTTGAAATTCCAGTGATAATGCTTTTAGATTCCCTCCCTCTTCAGGAGTTTTGTGCTATCACTTTGCTCTCACTCAGTAAACTTTGCTGCCCATCACTCTTCCTTCTGGACTACCTCTTCATTCTTCAAAGTGGCGTGACCAAGAACCTCGGAAACCCAAGGAAAAGAAATCCTTTGGGTCCCCCACTTAAAAGTAACTCAACTTTGAGAGAAGTAAACTCCCATATAGATATTAACATATTCACAGATAATATTTCAAAAACAGCTCAAGAGAAGTAAGGCATCGGGGCACCTGGGTGGCTCAGGTGGTTAAACAGCTGACTCTTGATTTCTGCTCAGGTCACAGTCTCAGGGTCATGAGAAGAAGTCCTTTACTAGCCTCTCTGCTGAGCTTGGAGTCTGCTTAGGATTCTTTCTCTCTTTCCCTCTGCCCCTCCCCCAATCATAGGGGCACGTGCTCGCTGTGCTCTCTCTCTCTCAAAAAAAAAAGAAGAGAGAGAGTGAAATAAGGTATTATCAGTGAGAAAAGATAGAAGCAATGACCAGCCCAACTACGCCTATAAAAACTTCAACTTTTGGGATTTTAAGACAGAATATATATAAAACTACATTGTTTAAAGAAATAAAGACTTGGGACGCCTGGGTGGCTAAGTTGTTTAAGCAACTGCCTTCAGCTCAGGTCATGATCCTGGAGACCCGGGATCAAGTCCCACATCGGGCTCCCTGCTTGGCGGGAAGCCTGCTTCTCCCTCTCTCACTCCCCCTGCTTGTGTTCCCTCTCTCGCTGTGTTTCTCGCTGTCAAATAAATAAAATCTCTAAAAAAAAAAAAAAAAGGAAATAAGAGTGAAGCTTGAATACATGAGGAAGAAACAAGTAGATTTACAAAATAGCCTCAAGAAATAATTGAAAAGAAAATCTCAAAATTGGTTTAGTCACCATTAGACACAATTAAAAAAAAGAGAATTACCATTATTGAAAGTAGAATTGAAATAATTCTCCAGAATAATTCAGAGAGAAAATAATGTAAAATATGAAATAAACTGAGAAATATGGAGGAGAGAATAAGAATGTCGGATCTACGTCTAAAAGGAGTTCCAGGGGCACCTCCGTAGCTCAGTCAGCAGAGTGTCCAGCTCTTGATTTCAGCTGTGGTCCATTTTCAGTGGGGAGTTTGCCTGACATTCTCTCTCTCCCTCTCCCCTGCCCACTCCCTCCCCAGTCTCTCTCTCTCTCTAAAATACATGAATAAAATCTTAAAAAAAGGAGTTCAAATAAATAAATTAATTAATTAACTAATAAAAAGAGTTCCTGAAGAAGATAATAGAGAGACCAAAGAAAGGGCAATATGGATCTAATGGTTGAATATTTTCCCAGGTATTGAAAGATTATCTTCAAATCTGGGAGGCCCAACCAAGCCAAACAAATCCCAAGCAACATATCAACATCAAGACACATCATAGTGCAATGTGCAACCTCAAAAACAAACAAACAAACAAAGAAAAAAAAAAACCCAGAGAAGGTAGTAAAAAGCCACAGGAAGAGTTTGGTCACCTACAAGGAAAAGGTAATTTGATGGTTGGCTTACTCTCAGTTGCAACAGTGCAGACAGGTAAAATATAGTCCAAGTGGTGACAGAAAATATTTGTCACTCAAAAGTTATATATCCACCAAAACAATCTTAAAAAACAAAGAAGGGGAGCGCGTGGGTGGGTCCGTCAGTTAAGCATCTGACTCTTTGTTTTAGCTCAAGTCGTGATCTCTGGGTTTTGGGATCAAGCTCCATGTCGGGCTCTGTGCTCAACACAGTCTGCGTGTCCCTCTCCTTCTGCTTCTCCTTCCCCCATAAATAAATAAAATCTAAAAACAAAACGAAACAAAGAAGAGGCATGGCTGGGTGGCTCAGTCAGCTGAGCATCTGCCTGTCACTCAGGTCATGATCCCAGGGTCCTGGGATCGAGTCCTGCATCGGGCTCTGCTCAGTGAGGAGTCCACTTCTCCCTCTTCTTCTGCCCCTCCCTTTCTGCCTATGCTTTCTCTCTGTCTCTCTAATGAAAAAAATATTAAAAGAAAAGCAAAGGAGATACAATCAAGATATTTTCAGACAATCAAAAATAGAGAGACTTTACTATTAAAAGACACACTCTAAAGGAAGTTCTAAAGATGTAACTCAAGTGGAAAGAAATTCTTTTCTTTTTTTTTTTTAAAGATTTTATTTATTTATCTGACAGAGAGAAACACAGCCAGAGAGGGAACACAAGCAAGGAGAGTGAGAGAGGGAGAAGTAGGCTTCCCGCTGAGCAGGGAGCCCGATATGGGGCTCAATCCCAGGACTCCAGGATCATGACCTGAGCCAAAGGCAGTCGCCCAACCAACTGAGCCACCCAGGCGCCCCAAGCAGGCTTGAAAGAAATTTTTTTTTTTTTTTTTTTAAAGATTTTATTTATTTGACAGAGAGAAACATAGCGAGAGAGGGAACACAAGCAGGGGGAGTGAGAGAGGGAGAAGCAGGCCTCCCGCCAAGCTGGGAGCCCGATGCGGGACTCGATCCCAGGTCTCCGGGATCATGACCTGAGCCGAAGGCAGTTGCTCAACCAACTGAGCCACCCAGGCGCCCCAAGAAATTCTTGATGAAAGATCTGGCTACATAATTTTGGGATCTTGGTGCTGAGCCCTGAATATGTAGGGCCCCTCGTTAAAAAATTATTAAGAATTTCAAGATGGCAACAGCAGAGTAGGAAGTCAAGCATGAGGGCCTTCTGAGCAGGGGCTCTATGGGACTTCACAAGTCACGCGCCCCTGAATCTGGCCCTAGGTATATCTAAATGATCAATGATGACTGTATGAAACAATAATAAAGTTATCTATACTGTGAGGGAGAAAAAGGAAGTTAGAATTAAATTATTAGCCAATGAAACTTGGAGAAATTATTCTAGGGTTCTTGTATTGTTTAGAAAGATGATTAACACTGATTAATTTCAAACTTCATTAAGTTTGCATGTTAGAGGGGTGCGTGGGTGGCTCAGTTATTTAAGTGGCTGCCTTTGGCTCAAGTCATGGTCTCAGGATCCTGGGATTGAGCCCCATGTCCAGCTCCCTGTTCAGGAGAGAGCCTGCTTCTTGCTCTCCCTCTGCCTGCTACTCTGCCTGCTTGAGTTCTCTCTGTGTGTCAAATAAATGAATAAAATCTTAAAAAAAAGTTTACAAGTTAGAATAGCTAGGGTAACCATAAAAGAATAGACATGATTATATAATTTACAAATTAATAGAGGAGCAAAAAATATAGCCAATCCAAAAGAAGGCAAGAAAGAGAAGAAAAGGTACCATTAAAAGTGAGACAAGTTGAAAACACATAGTAATTTGGTATAAACAAATATGAATACCCCATTAATCATTTTATGTGTAAATATACTGAATTCTGATGAAAAGACAAGGATTATCACATTGGAAAACAAAACAAAGTCCAGCTGTATGCTATTTCAAGCAACGTATAGAAATTGTTATTCTGCAGGCCTATGACTGAAAGACAAAGAGTTTCATCTGGGCCATGTTTGAGATGCCTTGAAGATTTCCTAGTTGAAATGTGAACTAAGCAGTCAGACATGTGAATTTCCAGCTCAGAGGGTTCCAACACTGGAGATAAAAAACTGGGATGTCCTCAGCCTATGGACAGTATTTGAGACCATGCAACTGGACAATAAGAAATAGCTATGGGTAACTACAGACTTTTTCAAGTTCTTTTCTCCTTGCAGAGATAATAAGGTCCTTTAGGGTTCTGCACAGATTTTCTCTATTAAATTTTGGACCATTTGAGGGCAAGAACTGAAGCTCAGGGCGCCTGGGTGGCTCGGTGGGTTAAAGCCTCTGCCTTCAGCTCAGGTCATGATCTCAGGGTCCTGGGATCAAGGCCCGCATCGGGCTCTCTGCTCAGCAGGGATCCTGCTTCCTCCTCTCTCTCTGCCTGCCTCTCTGCGATCTCTCTGTGTCAAATAAATAAATAAAATCTTAAAAAAAAAAAAAAGAACCGAGGCTCATTCATTGTTACATTTCCCCTGCCACCTACATGGTCCCTGATTATAGCAGCTGTTCTAAAATTGTTTGGGGGGGCGCGCCTGGGTGGCTCAGTTGGTTGGGCGACTGCCTTCGGCTCAGGTCATAATCCTGGAGACCCGGGATCGAGTCCCACATCGGGCTCCCTGCTCGGCGTGAAGCCTGCGTCTCCCTCTCTCACTCCCCCTGCTTGTGTTCCCTCTCTAGCTATGTTTCTTTCTCAAATAAATAAAATAAAAAAAATAAAATTGTTTGTGGGGGAGGGAAGAAAGGAAAGAAGGAAGAAAAGGTAAAAGCCTTGTTCATGTCTCGAATATTGCTGATCATGCCTAGAACTGTGGTCTGCACATAATCTGCACTCAACCAATACCTGCTCAATTGATTTACAATATTCCCTATCATAAGATAATGGTTTTGATGCAAATTCTCCGAACTTGCCATCTAAGCACACTGTATTATTGATTCACTCCGTTTAATGACAAGTAAGTTTGACATTTTTGTTTTCTGTACCTTGTGTACTTCAGCAATTCAAATCGAAGACAGCTTCACACCAAGATTCTTAGAACACCTGGGAAAGAGAAAACAAGGAGGCTTAGCTATAGCAACACGGGGCCTTGTGGGCTTCATGCGTAGTGGCCGTAGGATGCTAGAAAGAGGATCTTTTAAAATAAGGTTTTTTTTTCCAGCTTTATTGAGATATAGTTGACAGTGTGGACATTTCATGTACACAACATGATGATCTGACATCCATGTATATAGGGTAAAGTGATTACCACATTAACATTAATTAACACATCCATTACTTCACATGGTTTCTTTCTTTTTTTGGTGAGAACATTTAACGTCTATTTTCTTAGCAAATCTCAAGTTTACAATTCAGTATGGTTAACTGTCGTCACCAGGCTGTACATTAAATCCCAGAATTTATTCATCTTATAAAGGAAGGTTAGGACACCTGGGTGGCTCAGTGGGTTAAGCCTCTGCCTTCGGCTCAGGTCATCATCTCAGGGTCCTGGGATTGAGGCCCGCATCAGGCTCTCTGCTTGGCGGGGAGCCTGCTTCCTCCTCTCTCTCTGCCTGCCTCTCTGCCTACTTGTGATCTCTCTTTCCGTCAAATAAATAAATAAAATATTAAAATAAAATAAAATAAAATAAAATAAAATAAAATAAAATAAAGGAAGGTCAGTACTCTGACATCTCCCCATTTCTAGCTCCCAGCCCCTGGGCTACTCTATTTCTATGGTTCACTTTTTTAAGGTTCTGCATATAAGTGAGGTCACGCAATATTTGTCTTTTTCTGTCAGACTTACTTCACTTAGCACAATGCCCTCAAGTTTCATACGTGTTGCTGCAAATGCCAGGATTTCCTTTGCTATGACTAAATAATATCCCATTGTATTAAAGTAAGGGCTTTTAAAATAAGGGCTTTAAGGGAAGTTAAATACAGCTTTTCATTTGTAAAGTTCCCATTTACTTTTCATGAAAAGGACTTTAGTTTAGCTCTGGATTCAAAGAGTTTATTCTGGGGCACCTGGGTGGCTCAGTTGGTCAAGCATCTGCCTTTGGCTCAAATCATGATCCCAGGATCAGGACCCACACGGAGCCTCTGCTCCATAGGGAAGCGGCTTCTCCCTCTCCCTCTGTCTGCTGCTCCCCTTGCTTGTATGCTCTCTGTCTCAAATAAATAAATAAAATCTTTTTTAAAAAAGTCTATTTTTTTAAAAGATTTTATTTATTTGACAGAGAGAAACATAGCGAGAGAGGGAACACAAGCAGGGGGAGTGAGAGAGGGAGAAGCAGGCCTCCTGCCGAGCAGGGAGCCCAATGTGGGGCTGAATCCCGGGTCTCCGGGATCATGACCTGAGCCGAAGGCAGTCGCTCAACCAACTGAGCCACCCAGGAGCCCCCAAAGTCTATTTTTTAAAAGTAGGTTCCATACACAGCATGGAGCCCAATGTGGGGCTTGAACTCCTGACCCCCAGATCAAGACCTGAGCTGCAATCAAGAGTCAGATGCTTAACCAACTGAGCCACCAGGCACCACTGGATTCAATGAGTTTTAAATACTGATGTCTGTAATTTCTTTGAAAATGTTTCTTTTTGATCCTTTTGCAGTTCATTATGAATATGATATTTTTAATGTTCAAATATGCCTCACAAAATAACACCTTATAAAATCTTTAACACTGAGAATCTCAATCTTACATTATTTGATTGATGAACATCAATATGGATGTGACTGTAACATCTTTTCTTAGACAGTATGTTGTCTTTGGTGAGATTTAAAAGTAGGCTTATTTACAATTATTTTTACAAACAGGGAGAAAAATATATGGAGAAGGAGGCTCATGTATGCTTGTCAGTTAAATTGAAGAAACAGCCTTGGGAGCTTGATATCAGAGTCAGTTACTATCCTAAGGAACAGGCACAAGCACCTTAATCTTTCTGAGCTTTATTCACCTGAAAAAACAGTACTTAAAAGCTAGTAAGAGCTAAGAAGCTACCATTTCAGAAAGCATCTGTAGCCGACTCTGCTTTCCAAATATGTGGGCAACAGTATGTTCCATCTCACAAGCTCTCTTTTCTGTGTCTTCTCTGTGACATGTCTCCCACAGAGAGGTGGGGGTTGTCTTAGTCTATTCGAGTTGCTTTAACAAGTTACCATAGACGGTGTTCCTTCAACAACAAGCATTTATTTCTTTGTCCTGGAAGCTGTTAGTCTAAAAACCAGGTGCTAGCATGGTTAGGATCTGGGGATACTCCTCTATCCCCATATAGTCCTCCACCCCCAGACAGTCCTCCACCCCCAGACAGTCCTCCACCCCCAGAC